>JAPMLY010000553.1:0-67500 GCA_026401115.1 Tetraselmis chui
TAAGAAGCCTGTATTCCAATTAGACGTGCGGTACACGGCTCGCGAGCCCTGTACCGAAAATATCAAAAATACAGGTATTCCAATTACGGTACACGGCTCGCGAGCCGTGTACCGGCTAAATAGGAACACGGCTTGGGCAAATAGGAACACGGCTTGAGGCTCAAGTGTACCGGGAGGAGGTACACGGCTCGGGAAACTAGTACTTTATACAGTACATACCGCTTATCGCGTCGCGCGGGGCTCTTCCCCCTGTAGCTGGAAATAATCGCTACGCAGTATCGCTAGGCAGTATCCCACCACCCACGGCCCCGCAACATCGCTAGCACAGTCCGCCCAATATGCCTCGGCGCAAACGTTCCGAAGAGGGGGCCGCGCAAGCCGGAAGTTGGCACTGGACCGAGGCGGAGAAACAAGTTGCGCTTGAGGCGTCCCTCTCCGCCCCGGAGCTGGGGCCCACGAAGAAGGAGGCGCCCGATGGCGGGCTGAAGGGGGTGGAGGTGCCTCTTTGAGAGCGTGCCGCAGTTCTCTTCAAGCAGCTCGCGCTCGGCCGCATGAGGTACCTCTTCGCAGGGGGCAAGGTAACAGCCGAACAAAGCGTGGAGCTGCGGTGCCACCCTTCGCGCTCGGTGCGAATATGGGAGAGGTGGCTGGACATCAAGGCAGAAGTTGCGGGCGTGATCTTTGAGGTACCCGCCCGCCTTGCCCACCTGCCCGACTTGTCACAACCCGACTCGCGAACTTTTGTATATGGCTCTACCCCACCCGCTTTAGGTTGCTGGCGAGTTCTTGGACGGTGAAGGGAACCCCCTTTCTACTTTGGTCGGGAGCAAGTGGTCAACAGGTGGTCGGGAGGGCGTGACGGTAGCGGAGAGCGCTTGGGATGCACTTGGCCGGGCAAGTTCCCGGTACCAATCCGGCCCGCGGGAACGGAGACTACCTTCGAGGAGCGCGGGATAAAAAAAAAACACGCTGCAGGACGGAGACGGCTCTAGTAGGAGGGAGTTCCGGCGAGTGGGCGCGTAGGCGATTTTCGCAAGCGTCTAATACAAAAATAGCGGTTGCTGTAAGGGGGTAGAGCTTGAGTGTACGCCACCGCAAAGACACAACAGGATCACCAAACTTAAGCTGTAAATAACTGTGTCGTTATACTTGTGTTTGGGAAGCTGATGCAACACACACACACACACACACACACACACACACACACACACACACACACACACACACACACACACACACACACACACACACACACGCGTGCGCGCACAGGCGCACTTCTTCTACTTGTGCAGCTGCTGTTTTTCTTTATAAGTTTATGATTCTACTTCAACATCTGTTATAGCTGCTGTTGTTGTTGCTGTTATTGATGCACACAGAGACACTCATACACACACAACGAGAGAGAGAAAGAGAGAGAGTTACATGCACACACACACACACACACACACACACACACACGCACACACACACACGCAGAGACGCACACACACAGGCACACTTATTTTACTTGTGTAGCTATCGTTTTTATTTACTATTTTAGACTTCTACTTCAATATATATTATTGCTGCTGCTATTGTTGCTGGTGTTGATGCACACAGGCACACATGCACACATGCGCGCGCGCACACACACACACACACACACACACACCTTGAGAGAAAGAGAGAGAGCCACACACACACACACAGGCACACATGCACAAATACACACACAGCGAGAGAGAGAAAGAGAGAGAGTTCCATGCACACACACACACACACCTTGAGAGAAAGAGAGAGAGCCAAACACATACACACGCACACACACACGCGCGTGTGTGCACAGACACACTTATGTTACTTGTGTAGCTAACGTTTTTATTTATTATTTTATGCTTCTACTCCAACATCTATTATTGCTGCTGCTGTTGTTGCTGTTGTTGATGCACACAGAGACATACGTACACACCCGCGCGCACACACACACATAAATACACACAAAGAGAGAGAGAGAGAGAGAGAGAGAGAGAGAGAGAGAGAGAGAGAGAGAGAGAGAGAGAGAGAGGGGGGCACACAGAGACATACACCCACCCCCCCCCACACACACACAAACACACACGCAGTCGGGCTCTCGCAAAAAAAGGTTGCCTGATGAGCTGGCAATACGTAGGCGCGCTCGTGCACGGGCAAACGACTGTTTCGAATGCACAGTTCGCGCAGAAAGAATGGTTACATGTAAGCACAGCTAGACGGCAGTCTATTTCGGGTCCGACAGGTTACGCGGCTGTACGCCGGAAGACGCATCACGCATCCACTTATATATCTATGTGGGTCTGACCGTGTGACTGTACTATGTGTGCGGGAGAGTGCGTGCGCGTATGTGCTGTGACCTTATGCGTGCGTGTGTGTGTGATCGTGTGTGTGACCGGGTGCTTATGTATGCGCGCGTCTGTGTGTGTGTGTGTGGCCGTGCGTGTGTGTTTGCTTGCACCAGTACGCTAAGGTTGCGCTCCCGCCGGAGGGGTCCGTACCCATCACCACATCTGGCGCGGGCGGAACGGCATTCACGAGTGCCGCCAAGCCGAAAATCAAGGCCACGGCCCATACAAGCGTGATGCGCCTCGGATCCAGCATCGTGGTACGGGCGCGGGTGCGGTAAGGTGTTGGTGAGAGAGTGTGTGCGGGCGCGATGACTGCGCAGAAAAGGCCGTAGGATAATAAGCCCGATATAAAGTCCGTATGTACTGCGGTCCGAGCCGTGTACCGGCCTAATTGGAATACCAGAAAGCGCGAGGAACACGGCTCGTGTTTTTTTTGTCCCGCGAGCCGTGTACCGGCCGAGCCGTGTTCCTACGAGCCCTGTACCTTTTTTTAATTGGAATATAGGCTTAAGCTACGTTACCGCTACAACGCTTTATTTTGGGGATTATATTAAGAAGCGTTAATTAATTAAGAAGCGTTATCGCCGCTCACCGGCTATGACCAAACCCCGCTTCGCTATATCCGCCGCGCCGGCTAACCTCAAACGGATATTACAGTTTCTCAGCGCCTATCCCCTCCCTCACAGTGCCACTGGGTGGGGTATACCGGCCCATATGTTGTTTTTTTTCGTTCCTGTCAGCTAATATCCAAACGTAAAAGACTTCCGCTAGCAGATATCCGCGACGGCTACCCTCGGTTAGGAGGGATTAGGAGTCCGTGATCTAGTGTGGTGGCGTCTTTACGACCCGTGACATCGCTTTTCGAGCCCGATATCTCATAGTCGCCAGTTTAATCGCTATCGGATACCCTACAGACATTAATTTCGCTATTGCTCTAGGTATTTCAGGCTGCTTAGCTCCTGGCTGCTCGTGCTGATGCGTCAACTGCGCCCAGAGGGTGCTGCCGTGCGGCTGGTCGCCGCAGCAGTGGAAGAATGTGCGGTGCGCTCCAGCATTGGCGCACGATACGTACTATTACGGTTACGAATAGCCTGATTTGCAATTCAGCGACGTACAGGCAGCTTCGTACCGTACCTTTTCTAAATCGAAACGAAGTGCATTTGGTGCGCTGAACTCGGGCGAGTATCGTTTTAGCGGCTACAGTTAAATTTCGTTGTGGCCAATATCGATTGGCTAACGTACGTAACTTCCGCTTCACAGACACCATACTTGATAAATTTCAAATTAAGTAATACACATCATAGGAGAATTAAAGAATTAATTTACCAAACACACGTATATTTCCCGCCTTGTCCATGATTTGTCCTTCATATATTTGAAGCGTCGTAATGCTCACAAATTGTCTGCATCAAGTTAAAACCACTGCAGACATGCACAACAATTTTGTTGAATGTGTACTTTATTTCACTCAGACAAAGGTGTAGTGTGTGTCGCGAAATTCGCGGCAGTGAACTCACCCGACCACTCCGTTCATTAGGCCCCCGAAAAATCTCACCACGCAGGCCGCTTGGTAGGTGGAGACCAGGCCAAAGAGCAGCACGGTCAAGGTGCCCACGCAGTTCCCGATGACGACGACAGGCTGGAATAAGGAGATTGGGGAGGGGATGGGACGGAAATTAGCAGCAGTGGCGGTACGCATGCACGCACACACACACACACACACACACACACACACACACACACACACACACACACACACACACACACACACACACACACACACGAAAGCACAATCACATGCACACTCACCACGAGCACCCATGCACACAGAACCAAGCACCCACACAAAATTACACACAAACACATAGAAACGCACTCAATTTTACACACATACATACACACCCTCAATCTCGCACATACAAAATGGCACACTTGCAGACACAAAAAACATTCACCCTCCCTCAAGTATGAACACACGCACGCACTCGCACACCTATGACCCCGGTCTTCCTCCCCCCCCCCAAACACACACACACACACACACACACACACATACAATAGGACTTAAACACACAGGCAGACAGAATCACACACACATACACCCCCCTCACACACACGTACGCACACACATACACACACATACACACACACACAAACACACGCGCGCGCGCGCGCACAAACGGCCGCGCGCCTGCTTTCGAATTTCGAGTAAATGCATTCCTTACCTTACGCCCATACGTGTCGCTGATCTTTCCCCACAAATAGGACGTGAGAAACATGGCCAGCGAAAAATAGGAAGCCTACATCAAATCGGACAGCATACTCGCTGGTCAATCCCGCAAGGCACCTCCTTTCGCGACACACTCGGAATGTTATGAAACTTGCAAAAGCAGCGCTGTAGTGCCCCGCTTCCCTCTGTCCCCGTTCTCACCATCAGCCCCGTCTTTTGGCTTACTTCCTGTTCGTCCGTGTACCCGAAGTCTCTCACCTTGCACACACGGCCACAAACAGTTAGGCAGCCGCATCAAGAGGGCTTCAGCTGAACAACAATGCTGAGGGGACGAGAGAAAGAAACTCACCATGAAGACTGCTATGGTGTATGGAAGAGTGACTTGGATGGCCAACGACATATGTGTGAAACTGGCAAAGTGGCGCAAGCAGAGTGTCAGAACTCGGAACAAAGGGCAAGGCGGCGAGAAGGGTCCATAGAGGGCTCGATTCACGGACGGGTGCTTGCTTAAATTTATGCGTTTGGTTGAACAGGGATGCGTAGTTCGAGAGAGAGGGAAAGGTGAGGTGAGGTGCGACGCTTCGACAACCGCGAGTACGCAATGCCAGCAGTCGCGTGTCGCGACGCCAATCGCTCACCATATCGCGACCAGCTGCCTCGTGGCGACCGGTTTTTCGCTAAGATCTCCCGCCAGGCAAGAAGGCAAGCTTTCCTGCACAGAAACACAATAAGAGGTGCCGCTCTCGATACGCTGTGCGTCTCCGACGTTGTGAGGCCGGGGAAGGAGAGGAGCGCCGTCGTTGTCGTTATCGCCACCGGTCGTCGTTGTTTCAATCACCGACGGCTGCCGTCCCCCCTCCTCACCCTCACCCACACCCTCAACCTCAGTCATTCCTCGCAGTCTCCGAAGTACGCAAGCAGATAGCGAGTGCTCGAGGGCGGGTGGAGGCGCCCCACTCTGTCTGTGGCTATCGTCTCACGTAATGAGGTGTACTGGTAGGTGCGTGGGATGTAAGGATCGTATATGGAAAGCGCGATGAGAATTAAAAAACAAATCTTAAAAGAAAAAGCAGTGGAGACCACCACGCAAAAAGATATCAAGAAAAGAGGAAAAAACCTGAGCCCGAGGAACAGGAAGTATTATAGGACTGTATGCCCGTACACGTCCCGTACATGCGCGTTCGCTGGGGGAGTCTTGGTCCCACGCTCATCCGTAGCATACACGTAAGGTACTCGCGCGCGACCGCCGCGCGCGTAAGTTGTATCCGCGAAGATTGACACAATGCGCCCAAGAGCCGGCCCGTGCATAGCGATACATGAATTTGGAACGGTCTCCATTGTATCTCCAACGGCGAGATATCACCAGCCCGGGCTTGACATCCGCCACCATGCACGTCGCCACCGGGCAAGACAGAGGTGCTATCGGCCGGCAAGAGCGAAGTCTACGGACAAAAGACAGTCAAAAAAGGTTGGATACGTCTGCAAGCGGTGCGGCAACATGCCCGCGAGCCGCTACGCGGTTCGCGGTTGCGGCTTATTTCTTCCGCTCTCTCTCTGACGCTTTCACTATTACCGCCGTGGCACCGACGGCCACAAGGCGCAGACCGGACGGCCACGACGGTAAGCAAAGCTAATTGTTGAACAGCAGTCGATCGATTAATTGCGCTACGGGGCGCGGTTGACGTGGCCGGATACAACTGCAATCGTTCGTTATTAGTTTTTTGAATTTGTCGAGTGACAGCTTCGAGTCGTTAATTCAAATACTTCGATCTGCCATCGCTACAGATGCTACCGGTGTCGACGACGCCTCCAACCCTCCGCGGACCATCGAAAGTATGCCGTCAGCGCCTGCTACCGGCTTCGTGACCTCTAGCCGTGTCGACCAGGGGGTTGCATGGATCGGGCGGCAGCCTCCCGAGGGACGACCACCAGATGTCACCGCCGCGGCTCCGCAGCTAAGCGTGGAGCAATTGCTTCAGCTGGTGATCATGGAGGGGGTCGCCATGAACTCGAAGCTAGAGCGCCTGGAGAAAGAGAATCTCGACCTTAAGACAGAGCGGACAAGCTTGATGTCGAAGCTCGGAAATCAGCGGCGCTATCTGAAGGAGGTCCAAGCGGTCCATAAGCAGCGGCTCGACGCTAGCAATGAAGCAGCCAAGGCATCCGAGGACCGGGCTAAGCAGCTGGCGGAAACGGTCGACTCCCTTAGCAAACAGCTGGAAGATGCTATGAAGGATCTGAAAGCGGCTGAAGACACCCTGAAAGCGTCGTCGCGCGTTCCTCGGCGGAGGATCAACTACGACAAGCCGAGTCGCTGGACGCTTGCCACGGACGTCAACAAGTTGACTGAGTACTTTACCGAACTGTTTGGCCCCGATTGGCTGAACTTCGACGCAACGGGCGAGGGGGGTGGAGAGGAGTCCGCTGACCCCGGCAAGGCGGCGTACCCTACTAAGGTCCTCGGTGCGTTTTTGAGAAAACACGCCAAGAACTTAGAGATGGAGGGGATGCTTAGCGGAAGTGTCATGCGCAAGATCGAGGAGGGTATCGTGGAGTGCATCGCCAAGCACTATGATGAAATTGCTGCCGACCTGTTTATTCACGCGGGCCTCAGCACTAGGGAGTACCAAAAGTTGGCGAACCTCATAAGCTCCGTTCAGAAGGACCTGCGGTTGGTCAGAGCAAGGCTGACGTATGGCACTGGCTTCCCCAAGCTCGCCTCCCTTGCAGTTATCAGGACACGGTTACAAAACCTGATGACATGCCTAGGTCTGGACAAAGGAATCCCCAAAGCCGCCATGAGTGACGCGAAGGCTCTATTAACATCGCGCATTGGGTGGCTAGTTGCGAACGGACGGGTCTTCATTATTCCTGGGACCGACAACCAAGTGCAAGTTCAGCTTCTCGGGGACGCATGTGGCATCTTCAAGAAGAACAAAGTACAGGGGACATCCCTCGTCTTGAAGACAATTTACAATAACTCTGGTGGGGATGCGGGCGCCCATGTGGACGAGATTCTGCATAAGTGTGGGGTCAACCGCGTCGAGAATTGCTGTATTTTGGGGTTTTTCCTAGGGGACGACAAGTACATGGACATCGTAGAGAAGATACCGCAACTGGCAGCAGTGGTTTCGGAGCTGATGTCTGACGAGGGACTAGAGGTGGATGGCGTGAAGTACACTTTCAAAGTGACTTTTGGAGGTATGTTGGGTGATGTTGGGTTGCCTATGTGTTTTCTGTCGATTTTATGTGCATTATTAAGTTGTTTTCTAACATTAGCTGCAAATTCGTCCTGCTGTTCGACCGTCGTGCAGCTGAAACGATACTTTCTAATGAGAGCGCATGACGTTTCATGTTAGTCGGTGTGGAAGTCATGCCTCCATGACGCTGTCCTGTCTGGTTGTGCGCTTCAAGTTTTAGTTTGATATGTCTGTTAATGTGTGTTTTCTGTCGATTTTATGTGCATTATTAAGTTGTTTTCTAACATTAACTGCAAATTCGTCCTGCTGTTCGACCGTCGTGCAGCTGAAACGATACTTTCTAATGAGAGCGCATGACGTTTCATGTTAGTCGGTGTGGAAGTCATGCCTCCATGACGCTGTCCTGTCTGGTTGTGCGCTTCAAGTTTTAGTTTGATATGTCTGTTAATGTGTGTTTTCTGACAGGCGACCTGAAGTTCTTGAACAACATCCTTGGGCTTAATGGGTGCTCTAGCAGCTTTCCATGTATCTATTGTAAGGTATTGAGAGCTCTTTTGCATTTAAAGTCTTCCGAGCGCTATGAGATTGTGGGGTCACAGACCGTGGACCACATGGAGCCAAGAACGCTTGCAGAGCAAATCCAGCTAGCTCACACCCCCTCAGGGCAGAGCACCGACCAGCAGAATTCTTGCGCCTCCGGATGTGTTGCCGGTGAGGGTTGCGCATCTTACGTCTGTCCGGGATGCAGCAAGTCCATCGGGCCTGGCCACAAGGAGCTCAACAGGCTGCCCCTACCACGGAAGGCCAAACCCGGGCCTGAAGACTACGGCGTCGCAGCGAGGAGCAAGGTCAACCATCAGCATTTCGGTACCATGCTTCGGCCCATGCTTGATCTGCCGATCTCCCACTATGTTTTCGACATTTTGCATTGCAGACTGCGCATCGTTCCTCAGATTTTCAAGTGGACGGTGTGTCAGAACATCGATGCAGAGCAATTGGAGGAGGTGAGACATGACATGTCGTTAGCTGGTTACATTTCGGTAATGTTTTTTATATAGATACATATATGATTATCTGATTAAGTTAATTATATTGACATGTTTCGTCTTTGTACAGATTCTGGTTTGGGCTCAAGAGGTGATGAAAGTCAAGCTCAACGCAGGGACTCAGCCTGGCCAGCGGCGCGCAGGGTCCAAAGGGGGGTCGTCTCTGTCAGCGGAGTCATGGCCAGGGGAGATCTGCTCGACCCTGATGGACTTCCACGAGGAGCTCATGAACCAAGTGTTCGAGGACCAAGGGAGCGCGGTGTGCCAATGGTCGAAGCACCTATGGCGCACCTTCTCGTATTGGAATCATCTGATTGGGCGTGGGTGCGAGGACGATCAGCCGTCGCGTGACGCCCATGCAGCGGAGGTGAAGAAGTATGCTGAGATGTTTATGTCAGCCTTCTTGATGCGATGCGGCCCTGAACATGTGACAGTGTACATGCATATCATGCAGTGCCACTGTCACGAGCTGATCCAGCTGCATGGGTCTCTGGACAAGTTCTGCAGCCAAGGTGCAGAGGCGATCCACCAGAAGACGCGCCACGTCGCACTTAAACGCAGTGACAGGCATGTGGAGCACCTGGCCGAACAAGTCCTCGTCAAAGTGCGCACCTATCAAGATCTAGTTGCTGAGAAGGGGCAACCTCAGAACTACAGGGCGCCCCGTCAACTTAGAGATGGACGCAGCAAGGCATGTGCAGAGAGGAATGCTGCCATGATCCAGGGGTGCAAAGAATACTTGGACAACCTACCGCCAGACCACGATGAAATCCTTCGCCGAGGTCTGCTCGCAGAGGGGGCAAGGCTGTCCGAGGACGAGACACCGGACACCGAGAAGAGGGACCATGACATGGACTCATCTGATTCAGAAATCGACGATGAAGAAGACCGATACAAGACAAAAGGACCTAGCTACGCACCATAGCTATGCCTATTACCTTTTGCCAACTTTGTGAGTTACATGGCGATTGTATTACTGCAAGGACGTTGAGCGCTAATTATTTCGAAACTTTTTAAATTACACACTTCACATATTTTAGCATAAGCAGAAATATTTGGTCTCAAATGCATGTGCACATCCTACAGCACCAAAGTTTGTGCCTCTGCCTGCACATCAAACCGTCGAGCATTGCTATTACTATATAGTTGAATTAACAATGATGGTGCATATCTACAAACATGATGCTGGGCGATGATGTCGTATCCATACATATAAATCAGGCGGTCCATTTCTATTAAGTCAAAATGTGTTACAGAGTATTATATGACACCTGCACTTGTTGCTTTGTAAAATGTTAATTCATCAACACCATCTACATTGTGTCTCTGCTACAGCTAGTCACTTGCTGCATGTGCTTTTGCCACGCCTGAAATGTTGCCCCTCCCCTGACATCAAATCGCGCACTGCTAGTTAATGATATGCATGAGAATTAAGATGCAGTCCATCCGCTACAAACATGATGGTCAGGAGTGAGACGATGCAATATAATGTATAAATAAATTCATAATGCCCCGTATGCATCAGCGGTCCATTCACAAAGAAAAGATTGTTTTTCATTTATTACATGTTCACTTGGTAAGGTCATCTATAACTAGTTTTACTAATCTAGCGCCGCGACTCTTCAAGTCCTCTACTCGCCTAGCCTTGTTGGCCGCAGCACGATTGGGATCCTGTCTATAACGTTTAAGTGCTGCCTTGTATTGCTCTACCTCCGCTCCCCGCCCTAGAGCTTGCAGCTGCCGTGCCCCAGCTGTCAAGAATGAGGGGGGGCTATTGCGCCGCTGCGCATGCACCCGCGATGGTGGGACGCCAATTGGCATCCCCTCATTACCTGCCGGGGCGACATTTTGCACGCTATCTGCCCCAGCATGCGTCGCGCCCACCAGACATGACCCGCCTCCATCAATCTTCGGCGGCTCCTTTCCTACGCTGCCCGCCTGTGCCTCTTCTGCGGGTTGTGCCCCCATCGACCCCATCACTATGCCACCCTCTCCCTTTAATAACTCACCTGGAGAATGGCAGAGGGAGATGCCCACATCCTCCGCCGGCAGCTCTGCTGCGTCACACCCCCCCGCCTTCCAAGCCACCGAGGTGGCACTCAACACTTCCCGCGTAGTCCCTCTTGCCCTTTGCCTACGGGCAAGGGCCCGCTCCTCACGCACAGCAGCACCCCGGGCGCCGTGAATCCCTAGATATCAAAACACATAAAAAGGTGAGATGTATTGTTCTCAAGACATTTGTATGGCCAAAACTTTGGTAACAATAATATTATACTAACATGAATCACAATCATAACACACAAGCAAGAAGTGTTTCCCTAAATGCTGAGGGGACCGACCTGTTTTGCTGTACGTGAGCTTAGGGTGCTCACGTTTGTAGCCGGCGCGCTCAGGCAGGAACCGCACCTCGGGGATTACCCAAGATGCAACAGCCCTCCTTATCGGCTTCCGGAAATAACGCTTAATCTCCTCGTGAAGCACAAGGTTTTTCAAGAGCTGTTTCACGTATGCCTGCATGAAATAGACTGACAAATTAATAAACTGTAAAAGGCACTAACTCGGCAACAAGGTGCCTCTACTCGTCTTACCTCGTCCCATTAGCAGGTAGCGTCTATAACGGTCGGTATACAAAGGACGGGAGTGACTCTTACCTCCCAGTCCGAGTAAGGTGGAAGCAGTGCCCACCGACCGCCATAGTGCCACGTCTCCTCCGAGGGCATCGGCTGGTTGTTCGCCGCGTAGACCAGCGGGGCGTTCTTGACCGCCATTACGGTGGCGGTCGAGAAAATTGCCGACAACCTGTAGTCCGTCGAACCAGACGGGACGTACGTTGTTTCGTGGAGCTCCATCGTCACAGGCGGGAGCATCATCGCTATAGCCCCCCTCTTATCCTTCGGGCATTCCTCAGGGTAAGGCAAAAACCTGCAAATATCAGCACATAGCCGCTATGTAAGCTGATGTTCAGCTGCTGCATACAATGCTATTGTAAATGGCATAAACAAAATGGGCGGGAAAACTTACACTATGTTCCTGAACCCCAGTTTTTTCCCGTGTGACAGATCTTGGAAGTTCGCGAGCTTTCCGACCTCCCTAACAATCCCACGATAACAACGGTTTTGCTGCTTAGTCAGAAATTCTCGAAAGAATAATTATTCAAATAGTAACCACAAGTCGTAGGCGGGGGGGGTGACATCGCGCAGGTCAAGATCGAACAGGCGGACGGCGGGAAATATACTACAAGTTGCATAATATTTTGTGACCAGTAACACGACTCGCATAGGGAGCTCACCTCATCAAATTGAATTGCCAACTCCTCACCCGTGTTGTTACGTCCCCACCAAACTTTTTCGTCTTCTTATTTTTCCACTCACTTGGCCCGTATGACTTGTTCCATGGTTCGCGCTCCGCTGCCTCGACGGGGTCGTCGTTAAAAGCGTCCACGTACTTTACCAAATCCTCTGCCAACTTCTCACTCGCCCAGTCCATTGTCACACAGCATCGAGCCTGAGGCACAGCCCTAGCCACGGATTTCCTCATATTCTTCCGTAAGGCTATCCACTGGGGTGGATGGGGCGCCGCCATGGCGACAAGGTAGCGTTGTGATGCGCGGACCGTAGTCAACCAAATAACGGCGGACGAAACCTACAGCCTTACTGCATTTTCTCGAACGAGGTGCTCTGCGTGGGTCACACTAGATCAAAATATGAGAAAGACACTTGACTTCATTAGATTCTGTGCGGCTTATTACTGATGTACATCGTATCATGACCTCGTATGCAGTTAGAAACAATATGAAAGTCTCACGTGATAGGGAAAAACCATGACCCGCACCACGCTCTTTAACACCAGAAAAAATACAGGTGACCATGTCAAGTCAAAATGGCATGTTGTGCGCAGTGTGTCCAGTGGCCTATCGACACGTCTGAGCAAGTGGTGTATGTTGCGTCGGGTGGGTATCCGTCCGTAACTTGGTTAGCGAGTACCTCTGCGAGATCGTTTCCTAGTGAGTGGTTGTGCGCTTTAATTTTGCCGAGGTGTGTGCGTATGCCTGCGTTGCAGCGAGTTTGCAGGGTGTGTGTGATGGAGAGGAGCGCGTCGCGGTGGATGCTGTGTCCGTAAGCGGATGGGCAGTTCAAGTAGCCTTATATGAGGCGGAGGGAGCACGCACTGTTTGTAAGGAGGTGGGTGTGACCTAGTTGGAGGCCTATGTCTATGCCTGCTAATTCACAGCGGTTCATGGTGTGTGGGGGAGAGGTAGAGGTCACCAGAATTTTGATGCGGGTGTCCGAGGCGGGGTGGGTGGCGGCTGCTCCTAGGGAGGAGGACCCGCCTTTCTTGGAGCCGTCTGTGTATACAAAGTCTTGCCATTTCCAAGCAAGATTACCTCCGATGGGGGAGTGTGTTAGTGTCGTGCGTTCAAGGAGGGGATAAGTAAGGGGGTGAGTGGAGTTGGGGGGGAGATGGTAGATGCCTGCGGAGTGAGGTGAGTAGGTGTCTAAGAGGTGTGAAGGTGGGATGGTGAGGGTGGGGTTGGGGAGGTGTGTGTCGTATATTGATTCGAGTGTGTTGTGGAGGGCGGTCATGGCTGTGTGTGAGGGCAAGGCGGAGAGTGCGAGGGGGTTGGCGATTAGGTAGATGTCGACCATCCAGCGTGTGCCGAATGCGGTGGGGGTGGGGTGGCATGTGTGTTGGTCGGGGGGCAGGAAGGTGTTTGCGTCGTTAGGAAGGGTGTATAAGTGGTGGATGCATGGAGAGTCAATGTATTTTGAATGTCGGTATGGTGTGTGTTCCCATCATGGGAGTATGAGGATGGTGGCGTTGGGTGTGTGTGGGGCTGTATAGTGGGCGCTGGTGATTGCGTGTTCCATGGCTCGGCGCATGCATTCGTGATAGTATTCTAGGTTGGCTATGTTGGTGCCATGCCAAGTGTGTGGGGCGTTGCTGCCGCTGGATGAGAAGACTATATCTTCGGGGTATAGTGAGCAGTAGGTGTGAGAGTGGAGTGACTTGTTAAGGGGGTCCGAATAAAGTTATGTTTGGATGTGAAATGTGTCACGGAGTGCTGTGAGTAGGTCCTCTTTCGTGGCCCATCGGTTGCGTGTGGTGGTGGCGGGTGTGGGTGAGTGGATTTCTGAACGGGACCCTAGGCGAGTGATGAGGCGGTAGACCTCCGCTTCGAACGAGTGATGCGTGAGGTCTGTGCGAAAGAGTCGGAATAGGTGACGGACTCGGGGGCCGTTGAGGGTAGTGACCGCGCGGCCGTCGGGGGTGCAGAGGATGGTGGTGTCATGCAGTGTTGGATGGACGTGTATGGTGAATTTGCGTGTGGGAAGCATGTCGAGGTCGGGGTGGATAGGGTCGTGGTTGAGCGTGATGAGGGGGTGCATCCATGGGGGGGGTCCGGGGACGGGAAGGATGGGTGTTGTGGAGGGGACGAAGCCTGAGTTAAATGCGGTGAGGGCGGTGGGGCCATAGGGGGTCTCATTGATGGTGTCATGAAGTTGTAGGCAAGGGGCCCACTGGACCTCGTGGAGACGGGTGAGGTTGTGTTGCTGGCCGCGGTCGCACCAGACGCACTGCCACGTTGATTACCGAGCGGAGGGAGGCTTCCTTTGCACAGGTTCGGAAGTTGAAGCGGGGGCACCTATCGGCGGGCGACACGCTCACGCTGGGCGACTGCACCAGACGCATCTCACGCTGCCCACCTTCAACTACCTTTTTTGTTGGAAGGCCGTCGCGGTGGACGAGTTTGGGGAAACGTTGGACCGCGCCAAATCTATAAAGTACCGTTCAAAGGAGGTGCGCGCCCCCAAAAAATTAAACTTCTATATAAGTGCAATGTAGATAACTTTTTATGGGCATTTATTTAAGTGTTTGTAATTACAATCTATTGGAATTGTTATACTTGTAATCAATTATTACTGACTTATGACCGTTTGAATTTTATATGGTTCAGTCAGCAAAGAAATTTTCCTTACTGCGATGTGTGGTATGTACCCGGCTCCGTTTTTAATGCTTGATTCTGATATTAGTAACTTGAGTGGTGTTTGGCGGGAAGCATTAAGGAAGTGGCTCCGTCGTTGCCTTTACAATTTAAGCCGACGTCGCTCACTCGCTGCCCCCCCCACCTTCCCTTTCTGCCCCTCAACCACCCAGATGTTGAACGCGGCACTGGAGGGGGCAGTGGTGAAGCAGAATGTGCCCAAGACGGCGGTCCTTCAGAAGCAAGGCGCGGACGTGCATCTCACGCTCAGCAGCGCCGCGTTTCGCGGTTCGTTGTTAACAAAGGTGAGAGGATGAGGGGACGGAGCCGATCGGATCAGGAAAATACAATAATCCGCGTAAAAATTGCCGACGTACAAGAGCAATCTGAGAATTTCTTTTCAATTACCGTATTACTTACATAATGTTATATAGTAGAAAGGGAAGCAGTACGGGAACATTCATAGTTTGGTTTTGATCTATAAAGCATGAATCAGTTCTTATAAGTTATAAGTACAAGGGTTTCACTTTCGGGCGCCTACTGTGTCTTTGCAAAACGATTTATTGTTGTGGTAGTTTGTTAGTTTTGAAGCTGTGTTTATAGGTAGTGTGAATTACGATTTCAGGCGTGAGACCATATTTCAAACATTATATTTCTTTTAGTACTAAGTATATTGTTACAATCTTAACAACATCGTCGGATGCCAACTTTCTGGGATTGAGGAAGACATTATTGATACGAATCCTCTGTGATTCGTGGGTGAACCCGTTTGTTGCGTTGTTGTATAGTCTTTGTTGCATTTATTTACAGTGGCCTCATGGGTTGTTATTCATCTTCTAGTCGTTGTTCCACTGAGGATGTTATATATAGAGCGCACTATCTTCACAACGCATCCATGTGACGATAGGAAAAGTATATGGACGGTAGTAATACTGTGATTGTGTAGCGATAGCATCGCAGCGATGAATTATGTGACTGGTTTGATTATGGCCGCTTGCCTGACTCAGACTAGATATTCAGTAGTTTGGTTAAATAGCGCTTGTGACGCGATCTCCTTGTTTCCGTGTCTGATATCCCTTGTTCCGACCCGTCTTGCAGGTACCCGCATACTCTCGAAACATGCCACTCCTTTGCTGCCTGGTCGAGCACGGAGCGGAGCTGGACTGGTACTCGCTGAAGTACGTATTGTAGTACGGGCACATGCTGCCCGTCGCGCACGCGCCGCTCCATGACTTCCTCACCAACTACGTCCGCACCGGCCGTAACCCTGCCAACACTTGCTACGCCATCGCTCTCTGCTTCCAGATGGTGGCGAAAGAGCACGCGAGCAAGGTGCGGCTGACGGATGCTTTTGTTCCCGCTGCCGTGTTACTAACGCACGGAACAAAAGGAATGCGTATTTGTGGTTGTCCCACCCGAGGCGATTTACTATACATTGTTACTTCCAATGCCACGAACGGGTTTTCAACACGCCACTGATTTTTTTTTTGATAGTTGTGTAGTCCGCCCTTATCTTAGCATCATTCGTTGTTCATTTCGAGTAGATTCAGCGAGTGTGTCTTTATGTTTAGTTCCTTATTAAGGTGTGCCGCATCAGTTTCGTTCAATCCAATATATTTACAACGGCGCACTGTGACATTTCCGATTCAGTGAATCAGAAGTTGCTCCACTGTGCTTCGTCCGTTCAGTAAATCAGAAGTTGTGCTTCGGCGCCTGTTTTGTTCTATATATATATATATATATATATATATGGTTACGGGGGTTTGACCTATTTACGCGTAAGTCCTATCGCTCTTCGCCCTCGAGAAAGGCCGTCGCCGATCGCATGGGTTTTGTTCTATTCAGGGTGGGTGGGTATAGGTGTGTCGCATGGTGTCGCATGGTGTATAGGTGTCGCATAGGTGTCGCATGGTTACGGGGGTTAACCCTATTTACGCGTAAATCCAATCGTTCTTCGCTACCGAGAAACGCCGTGGCTGATCGCATCTGTCATGCTGAACACTAGAACATACAAGAAATGCCGCACTTTATCTCGGTGTCGGGGGCACAAAAGTCAGGGACGCCAGTTTTGACTAACAATTTGATTTTCGTGTTGAAATGAAATCTCAAAAAGCATGCCATATTGACAATTCTCGCCGCTTTATCGGAAATTCCATGTTTTTAGTATCTTTATTGTGTTTCATACTTACAGCCCCATAAGTTCAGTTCTTAGCATTGTCGTCGCGTTACCTTTCCTGCGCTCCTTCCGCAGGCGACCGAATACAGCCTATTGAGCGAAAAATTTCGAATGTCGGCAATCAACCTGATCGAGGACCTTAACAAGCTGTCATATATCGGCGGCAAGGAGCGCTGGATGTTGCGGCCCGACGTGGTGCTGGAGCCGACCGAGCACTACAGCGAGCACTTCCCCATCAACCTCGCGTCCTGCTCCTCGACCGCGCTCAAGATGCACGACACCGACTACTCCAACACCTCCACCGTGCAGAACTTCATGAAGCGCGCCTGGCTGGGGGTCCACTACCTACAGGTACTTCCCGCCCCGTCGTCGTCAGCACTTTTTCGTGTAACGTGGTTGGACGTGGATTGGACGGCAAAGTGCGGGCACGCGCAGCAAGGGGAGGTGGGGTCTGTGTATAGGGGTTCATGGTAAATGGAGCAGGTAGTGGGAGAGGGGGTGGGGAGGCACACCGATGTGGGGGTGGAGGAGATGAGGCTGAAGCCGTCGTCGAGTTGGAGTTGGATGTCCCGCTCCGTGAGGTGTTCCGGGGCCCATTCTACCATGTACTGGGTTTGGCCATATTCTGTGTCCTTATGCTTAGAAAGGATGCGTGTGACGTCGCAGGCAGGGTAGTAGTGGTCTGAGGGTGAGAGGTATTCAGTCTCAATGTGTGTGGTGGGTGCAAGGGAAGGGGGGGGGTTTGGTGCGGGGGGTATGGATGCCGGATGACATGGTGGGGGGGGGGGCGGGGAAGGTGGGGGGAAAGGAGGGGGAGCCATGAGGGGTGAATAGTGGTGGGGGGGGGATGCGTGTTTGGGGGTGAGGTGTGCGGTGGGGAGGCGGCTGTGGATGGTGTTAAGGGGTTCGATTAGGACAGCGGCGAGGAGGCGGATGGGGATTGAGAGGGAGGCGGCGGACCCCGTGTGTGTGGAGATGGATTTGCAGGATTTGAGGAGGAGGGAAGTCGAGGTGGCGCGGAGGAGGATTTGTGGCCATGTGGTGATGTTGTGTTTCCAAAGGGGGGTGAGGCGGGGGAGGAGGGATGTGTGTGTTTTTCGGGGGGTGAATTCACAGTATGCTTGTTTGTAGGAGTGGGGGTCGATGATGTGGGTGGCGAGGAGGGAAGCGAGGAGGGTGCTGTCTTGGCGGGTGAATTTGTCGCGGAGTGTGGAGGCAATGGGAATGGTGATGGAGAGGCGAGGGATGTTGTGGAACATGGTACCTGGGTCGCGTTGGGCTCGTACCGGGCATCGGAGTGTGGGTGGGGAGTTACGTGTCATGATGGATGTAGCGGGCCAGTGGGTGTATGTGGTGGATATGGTGTGAATGTGTGCTCGAGCCATATGGCCTCTATAGCCATGGGTGTTCATAATTTTGTGGAGGTGGCAGATTATGAGTTGTGCGGCGTGGGCCTTGAGGGAAGGAAGGCCATAGCCGAGGTTTGAGGTAGGGCGGTGGAGGGCGGTGCGAGGGAGGTTACGAACCGAGGAGACGGCGGAGCGGAGTACCCGGCAGATTTGTCCTTCGAGGGTGTCTAATTGGGAGTTGCTGAAGAGGCGGAGTTGAAGGGTGAAATGTTTGCCGATTAAGAGTCCTCGGATGACGCGTAGTCTGCGGGATTGTGGTAGTGGGGAGGTGGAGAGGGCGGTGATGAGGGATGCGGTGGTGCGCCTTTGTTCTTGGCAGTGCTTAGTGAATGTGAGGGAGGTGTTGACTGTTGAGCTCTACCCCGAGGACGCGGTATGTGTCCGAGGGGCCGATGGAAGGGATGGGGGCACGGTTTGAGTTGATTGTGATGAATTTTGTTTGGAGGTGTGATGCAAGGAGGGTGATGTTGGCAAGGGAGAGGGCGTTGCTTGAGCGCCAGAGGGCGCCGATGATGCAGCATTTCAGGATGTTGACTGTTATACCTATGTATGCACTGAAGAGGGAGAGTTTCCGGAGCTGGATGGGCATGTTGGGGGTTGACCCTGTGGCGAGGCTGAGGTCGTCGGCGAAGCAATGACCAGGGTAGGTAGCTGTGGGTTCTGTGGGGTCAACGTTAGTGGGGGGCCCGGACGGTATCCCCGGCTGCCCACCGTGAGCCAGCGGAGGAAGGGTTCAAGGAAGAGGGTAAAGAGGAAGGGGGAGAGGGCGTCCCCTTGCAGGGTGCCACGATTTATGTCTAAGGAGGGGGTGGGGCCGTACGGGGTAATGTAGTCGGTGGAGGAGACGCCGTAGAGGTGTTCGTAGGTGTCGACAAAGGTGGGGGGCATACCGAGTTGGCGCATGTGTTTGAACATGATGCGGTGGTCAGCGGCATTGAAGGCGCCTTTGAAGTCGGCATACATGACGTAGAAGTCCTTGTGGTAGAGCTTGGCGTCCTCCAGCATCATGATGATGGAGGAGAGAGCGTCATGGATGCTGCGGTGTTTCCGGAATCCATCATGTTGGTCGCTAAGGATGCAGTGAGTTTCTGCGTATTTTGAGCCTACATCTTTTATTAGTGCGGTCCAGAGTTTGAGGAGGTTGTTCATGAGGGCTATGGGCCGATAGTTGTCGAGGAGGGCTGGGTCACCCTTCTTATGGAGGAGGCATGTGGTGCTATGGCACCATTGAGGAGGGGTATAGGATTTGTGGGCAAGGAGGGAGAGGAGAGAGACGAGGGCGGAGCGGGTCGCCGGGGGCAGGAATTTGATGATTTCGTTAGGGATGCCGTTGGGGCCGGGGGCTTTACCCGTGCCGAGCGAGTGAATAGCTTTATCGAATGTGTCGCGGGTTAGCATGTCGGCAAGGGTGAGGGAGGGGTCTCCGCGGGGATCGATGGTAAAATTGCCAGGGTTATCCGGGAGTTCCTACGGGGGGGTGGGGAGTACGGGTGAGGTGGCGCGGCTGAGCTCGGCGTCGAAGTGTGAGTGAACCGCCTCTAGGACGTCGGAGGGAGAGGTTGCTACAGTTTTATCGGGTTTGGTGATTCTATGGAGGGCCGACGTCGCGCTGCTGGGGGGAGGAGGCCACTTCTAATTTTCAAGAGGCGGTGGGAGAATTTCGGGCAAGCGTCGTAGGCCGTGTTGGCTAGCGTTTTTAATTTCCTCAATATATTTGTGGTGGTGGCTCGAAGGAGGTGTCGTATGCGTACTTGGCACTGTTGTTTGATGGCTGTTGGGATGAGATAGTCGGTCGTACTTATGAGGGTCTTGGCTAGGGGGAGGGGCCGCTATTGATACTACATCGGCGAAGTTTTTGGATGTGTTTGCGTGTTTTCTTAGTTAGCCAAGTGGGGTTGAGGGACGTGTGAGGTGGACGGGGTTTCTTCGGGGGGAGGAGGGGCCATATGGTGGCTGCGTCGTCCATGTGGTGGGAGAGGAGCGTGGTGAATTGCGAGGCGAGGGTGTCGAGGGTGTCGAGGGAGGCCGTAGACGGGGATGTATTGAGTATGGCTGCGTGGAGAGTGGCCGTTTGGTTGATGAGGTCGGGTGTGCTGTTTTGGTACGCTTGTATGGGCGCCCGCCGGCGGCGCAGCGGCGGCGGCCCCGGAGAGGGGTGCGCTTGCAGGCCCGTCGGCACCTACCTCTACCTCCACGCGGTGGGCGCTGGTAACCCTCTAGCCGTGCCATGCATGGCACGGTAAGGGGCTAAGCGAGGTACCGACAGCTGCGATCCGCGGGATAAGCAGCTGTCGGGAAGCCCGGTACGGAGGGTCTTGGAAAAACATAATATCCGTACACCGGCACATGGATCTCCCGCTCGGCCAGTCCGATATGTATTTTCCGCGACTAAATACTCGCAGTTTCTCTCCCGACGATGGGGCGGGGGCGGCGTTTGCGAAATATTATTTGGCGAAGAAGGGCACGGACGGATCGGCGGAGGGACGAGGGTGTTGGAGCTGGCGGCGGATAGCTGGGAAGCAGCGCTAGGGCACGGTGCTCGCTAGCAGTCGCCAGTCCTGCGAGGGCCTTAGGTCTCCCCTGGGGGCAAGGCCTGATGCTACGCATGACGGAGGTGGGTCGCAGCCGGAGGAGCGGCACGGTCTGGCGGCGGGGGTCCTTAGGATCGCCCGCCGCCGAAAAAGCCCAGTACGGGGGGGTTTTGGAAAAATTCCCGTACCCACCATCTTTTGAGGACCGGCGACTAGATCCATATGTTCTTCCAACCCCTTCCCTAGTCGGTACCCGGCTATCGATAGGCTGCCTCAGGCAGTGTGCCTAGGGTTATCGTAACGGCACACTGCTCGTAAAGGTGGCCCCCTAACAACGTAAACCACCGGGGGAGGGTAAGGACGACCACAACGCGATCAGATAGGTGTTGAAAACAGACGGAACAAAGACAAGGGACATGAGAAAATCTGGCTCGGAGGCAAGAGAGCCAGCCGGACACCGTCTGCAGCCTAGTTATTTTCTCCTCTCATCCCCCGAAGGAGGAGAGAAGACTCGGCTAGGTGGCGCGTTGCGTCGGGAGGAGCAGCTAATACCTCAGGCGGGGTTGAGCACGGATCGAGATGAGACCGACGATGACCTGAGCGAGGGGGGTTTTTCACCTGCCTTTCCCCCCTAGCCCCGGCACGACCGGAGTCGCACAGGAGCCGAGGTTAGGCAGGTTCGACTCGACCAGCTCAAGCTGGACAACCTTGCTGATCAGCGACCCCGCAACGGCTGGAGCATGCCGCGTATCGTGGAGACTAGCGACATTTTGTATTTCATATTGTATCCAAAAGAATACGTATAGATCAAAAAATAATAAAATACATGGATACGGGTATGTTTTAGACGGTATCGTTACTGCCATTGGAGAGGTCGGGATTAGTGGTTCACGGTCTACCTCACGCTATTGTACCCAACATTTGATTGGCATGGCACAGGGGGGGCCCAAAGATAGCAACCGCTTTTTACCGGTATTGTTGTAAACAATTTCAATTTCAATATCAATACGCTTTTATGTGGTCGGGTGTGAGGGGAAGTTTGAAGCTGAGTTTGCGGGTGGTGTGGTGTGTGTGGGGGTGGGCATCGGGTGGGGGGGGGGATGGGCCAAGAGAGAGGAGGGGGCATGAATGACGAGGTGGATGGCTGAGTGGTCGGTGAAGTGTGAGTTGGGGGGGGGGGGGGGGAAATCGAGCAAGCGGACGGTGGGAGGACGAGAGGAGAGGGGGATGAGGTGAGCCAGTGGTCAAGGCAACCTCCGCTGCGGGGCAAGGTAGGGATGGAGGGGTGTAGGGGAAGGAGGTGGGATTTGAGTAGTGAAGTGAGGGCGGGGTTACCAGTACCTTGTGTAGTGTTCGTTTGGAAGTCCCCTCCCCAGAGGACACGGTGGTTCGGGTGGTCGTCGGCCAGGCGGAGGCCCCACGCTGGCACTTCAGCGTATAAGCGTGTCAGCTGGGGGTTGTGGTGTTGGAGCATGTAAGCGCCGAGGAGGAGGTAGGGGGTGCCTAAGTGTGGGACTATGGTTAGTCCAACGATGTGGGGGATGAGGTGGGAGGGTGGGGTTAGGGCAGTGGCAGATTGGTACGAGGTCCGTCGGACCGCGAAGAGGGCGCCAACGTTGGGTAGGGGCACATGTGAGTAGTATGGTGGTCTAGAGCTTTTGAGGAGGTATTTGGAGAGGGCGATACGCCAGCGGGATTTATGGGTGGCGTGGTTGGTTTCGGTGAGGATGAGGACGTCCGGGTGGTGTGTGGTTGTGAGGTGTTCGACGTCCATAATGGAGGTGTGGAGGCCGCGGGTGTTGAGGTGGATGAGGTGGAATGGTTGGGCTATATGGTTCGGGAGGAGTGTAGAGGGGAGGGGGTCGGGAAGGTTGGAAGGGTCGATGGGGGGGCGGGTGACTGGAGGTGGGAGGAGGGGAGGGGGGAGGGAGGAAGGGGCAAAGGGGCATGGGAGGGGCGGGGTGGGAGGTGGGGGAAGGGCGGGTTGTGGGAGTGAAGGTGAGGAGGGGGGTGAGGGGGGTGGAGGGCGGTGAGCACTTGGGAGCACCCGACCGGGAGAGGAATAGAGCGGAAGGTGTGTTGCCACATGAGTTTGTGTAGTGAGTAGACATTGGTTCGGGGATCGAAGTAAGGGGGGTTGTCAGTTGGTCGGGGGGGGGGGCTGTGGCGATGAAGTAAGTATGTAATAGGGCGTGGGTTCCGCACGATCATGCGTGGGACGTGTCATTTTGGCGAGGGGGGTTAAGAAAGCGTAGGTCGCCGACGAGTGGGGGGTGAAGAGTTCCATGAGGCTAGTAGATTATCAAAGCTAAGGGGGCGATAAGGAATGCTTACACTCGCTGAGTGACACTGCATGTCATCTCACCCTCAGCAAGTGCCTAGCACTTGCCTATCACAGGACACGCACTCACCTTGTGGTGAGCACACGCCACCGTATATTCTGAGCCTTTAGATGATATCGAACGCTTAGTAATTTCCCACCATCATCAACCTAATCCTCTCTATTGTTGATTGGCTTATCATCTTATTGTGCTGAGCCACAGCCGTACTATCACAATGCTACTTGACCAACATTGCTGTGTAGCAACTTGATTACCACACAAAACTATGTCTCGCAACACTCCCCCTTGCTACGCAGGCAATCCCATGATGACATTGCACAACTTGCCGTGCCTTGCACTCACTAATGGCTTGGTAAGCACATCAGCAAGCATGTTCTCCATCGCACAATATTATTGCACCTCGATGTCTCCGCTCTCCACCTTCTCCCGACAGAAGTGGTACCTCGCGTCCATGTGCTTGCTGCGTCCGGTCGTCATGCTATTCTTGCTGAGTGCAATACAACTCTGATTGTCCTCGTGAATTGTGATGGGAGACCCGGAGTCTTGGTGAAACTCGTGGAGCAGTTGCTTTAAAAACATCGCCTCCCTAGTGGCCACAGTCAGCGCCATATACTCTGCCTCCGCTGTCGACAACGCCACAATTTGTTGCCGCTGACTTTTCCAACTCACCGCTGCACCGTTGAGCATGAACATATACCCCGTGCGAGAGCGCCGCTCGCCAATATCACTCGCGTAGTCAGAATCTGACCATCCTACCACCTTTGGTGAAGGTGCGACACCGTGCATCAACACCGACTCTGCGGTCCCCTTGAGGTAGCGAAGCGCACTCTCTTGGCTTGCTCCCAATGTGACTGAGACGGGTCGGACATGTACCTACTAAGGTGGCTAACAGCCATGGTGATGTCGGGCCGTGTGCTTACGGAAGCGTACAACAAGCTGCCGATCAAGCTTTGGTACGGCACTAAAACGGGAGGCAACTTTGATGTCGACGTCTCCACACAATTGCTAAATGCATCGACCGCCATAGGTAAGCCCACTGGCTTGCAGCCCATCATGTTGAAGCGCTCCAACATATCTAATACGTATTGTTGTTGTTCAATCCTGATGGTGCGGTTGCCACGATCACGCTCGACTGTCATGCCAAGCAACCAAGACACTATACCGAGGTCTTGCACGTTAAACCTTTCACCGAAAGCCGATTTGAACCCAACGATGAAGCTACCCGCTGGTCCGACGATGATGCTGTCGTCCACGTACAACGCCAAGACATAAAGCTCACCCTCCTTGATGAAGACGTAAATGCCGGGATCCACCTTGGATTGGCTGAAGCCATACTCCTCTAGCCATGCCGTGATTGTCTTATTCCAGTTCCTAGGAGCTTGCTTGAGGCCATACAATAATTTCTCCAACAAGCACACTCGCTCCTCTCCATTGATGTCGAAGTGACGGAATCCTTCCGGCTGCCTCATGTAGATTTCCTCTTCGATATCGGCCTCCAAGAATGCCGTCACCACATCAAGCTGCTCCACCTCCCAGTCATTATAAGCAGCAAGCGCGAGCAACGTTCGAATAGAAATTACCCTCACTGTGGGAGCGAAGGTCTCGTGGTAGTCCACACCCTTCTCCTGAGTAAACCCGCGAGCCACAAGTCTTGCTTTGTACCTTGCAATCTGCCCATTGGCATCGCGCTTCAGCTTGAACACCCTCTTGGAATCTACGAGTTTGCGACCGGCAGGACAAGGGACCAATGTCCATGTTTTCCGAGATACAAGTGAGTCGTACTCGTTCTTGATAGCTGCCTCCCACACCCCCGATTGGGGACTCCTCAGCGCCTGCTTGTAAGACAAAGGCTCTTGAACAGTCGGGCTGCTGGCTGACTTAATAGCTGCGCCATTTCCCGCAGTCCATCCATCCCCGAAGCGCCCGTTGAACGGATATTATACCTTGGACTGGGTACGCATTGCTGTGGTGCGGCAGTGGATCAAAGATTATACCTTGGACGTGGAGTCTCCCCCGAATGCATGTCCCGCTCATCTTCCATCGACCCGGAACGTTGCAGCGACTCCCGTAGCGGCGACTCCCCCGAAGATGTATCCCTTTCTTCGCTATATATGGTGCGCGGGATGTTGTCCTCTTCATCATCAGTGCGTTGCTCCGCATTGCTCTCCCCCATGGAGAGGACAACAGCCTCATCGAACACCACGTTACGGCTGCTCACCACCCGGCGAGTAGCAGGATTGTACACCAACAACGTCGGTGACTCGGAAGCGTGGCCCACAAAGACACCCTTCCACGCACGATCGTCAAGTTTGCGGCGTTGAGACTTGTCAACGTGGACATAGGCCGGACAGCCGAAGACCCGCATGGAGCTCAAATCAGCCCGTCTACCGGTCGCCAAGGTGAAAGGTACACCGCCGGCTCCGCTACTATGCACACGATTGCGGACATGCACCGCAGCGGCCATCGCTAGAGCCCAATACGATTTAGGCAGCGCGGCTTGCCGGAGCATTGACTGCGCCATCGGGACCAATGCCCCCAACTGCCGCTCAATCCGGCCATGTTGCCAATGCGCGTAAGGGGCAGTGATCTCCACGGCGATGTTGAACTCATCCAAGAGGTTTCGGAAGGCAGCACCTAAGAACACCGTGTCATTGTCCACCCGAAGACGACGAACCGTGTGCTCAAGAGAACGGATGGTAGTCAACATGGGACGGAACGAGGCGGAATCCTCATCCTTGGAGCGGACCGCATCATGCAGCATGAAATGGCTCCGGAAATCAGTCGCACACAAGTTGTACCGCCGTCCTCCCAAGGATGGAACACTCATGGGACCGCAGAAGTCTAAGCCGAGGACCTCAAAGACACCAACGTTTCGGTCAGCCGGCTCACGCGAGATACGGCGGACGTGCGACTTACACACAACACATGTCTCACAGAAGCCCAATTTCTCCGAGGCAGAAAATGCCACACCCTCCACCTGAGTGGCCAAGAGCCCGTCCAATTGCGACTCGCCAAGGTGACCGAGTTGGGAATGCCACAACCGTTTTTTCCAATGGCGCAGTGGCGACCGAAGCGGTAGGATTCGACGAAGCAACCCGCGCCGGCATCCACACCAACAAATGCGCGCGCTCCAACGGAACCACCACGCCACCAACATGACCGGGTTGAAGACGAAGGTGGTCCACGTGATCAGCTAACACCAAAGAATGACCTTATCGCCGAGCTTGGGTGAGGCTGAAAAGCCGATGGTAAGACCGCGACTCGCGACGGGATAGCTCAGGAACGTGGAGCACATTCTTGAGCATGGCGGGAATCTCCTCTCTATCTTCAGCCTTCACGATGATGCGGACCGAGCCCACGCCGACAGCGCGGGCGCTAATACCCTTCACCCAAAGCCGGTCGGTGAGCGCTCGATACTCACAGAAGTCACGGCGCACACTAGTCATGTGATGGCTGGCGCCGCTGTCGGCCAACCACATCCATGTTCCCCCATCGCGCTCGAACATGTGTCGAGCCTCGGAGAATGGCATCGCAGGAGTGACCGTCACGTCCATGACCACCGGAAAAGGAACCGGGGAGTCCACCTGCGCAGAGTTACCTCCGGTGTTGTTGTCCGGGCACTCGGACCTCCGATGGCCCTTCTTACCACAGCCATAGCAAACACCACGAAACAATCTCGCCCCGCCTGTGCCATATGAGGTACGACGAGTAGTCGCAGCTCCTTGAAGAGATTTCAGTTGGTCTTGGAGCTCGGAGACTTGCCGCTTCAAAAGCTCAGTCGTTGCGTCATCATGAGACGCTGCAAAATCCGAAGGCGTTGGGGGCTCCGTTGTATATGCTTTCGCACGACTCTCGATGCGCATGCCCTTTTGACGAAGATCACGCTTGACGGTATCCATACTGAGGTTGTGTACGTCCCACGTGTCGGTGATGGAATGGTATTCGGTGCGCAGGCCCTTCACCAAGTACATGATGATACGCCGGTCGTGGACGACGTCCCCAACTCTGGCAAGCTGTCGTAGCAGTCGAACTAACCGGTTCAGGTATTGAATGCCGCTCTCGCTGTCCGCTTGCGGCGTCTCCAAGTCCTGTAATAGTTCCGTACACCGATAAATACCATCGTCCTCATAATGATTGACTAACGCGGTCCATGCAATGTGGCCGCAGGTCTTGTCATCCTCGCTAACATTCTCGATAATGGAAAGATCGTCCTCCGGCAGCGCAAAAATCAATGTGGAGTACATGTCGACTTGTTGTTGAGCGGAAGCGGCACCATCCGACCACAAAGCCGGAGCCCACTTTTGCATCAGGCCAAATGCACGGAAACATTTCTTCCACACATCAAAATCTCGGCTCTCCCCACTGAATTCGGTAGTTTTACGGAGTCCATATCAGGTGCGTCGGATGCGCTCTCAAGAGCACCAGAAAATCAGGAAAACTGCCACCAAGAAAGGCACCAAGTACCGGTCAAGAAGCGGGCATCACGGCTCAGAAAAAGGAGACGACAAAGGGCTGGCCGAAGACGCAGTTGTACTCCCGGAGTCTATATAGCCAAGGTAATCAGAAACGAGTCTCAGAAGGTCGGTCAAGTGACGTCGTACAGGGGTGCTAGAACACTTGCGGTAAGATGCCTTTCAAAAAATTCAGCCGGACCACTTTAGGCTTTCACGAGAAAAGAAACTGGCGGGTGACAAGCTCCGGAAGCGAATAAAATTCCAGAAAGCGCCAAGCTATAACAAAGGAATGCAAGCTGATCTTCACGTCACACGAGTCGGCGTTCGGGGGTTCAAGCCGGCTCCAAGCGACACAAACAAAGTCGCTACCAGCCGGGTATCGAAGTAAAGCTACAAACACAAGCAAGAGCAAGCCACTTTGTGAGCCTGTCGCACCTCACGTATCGTGCGACACCACAAAGGTCTACCACTCTTCGAGAAGCAAGCTCTAGGTTCAGTCAAGACAAATGACTCAAACAACTAGCAACTTGAGGGCCCATAACCTATCAAAGTTGAGGGGGCGATAAGGAATGCTTACACTCGCTGAGTGACACTGCATGTCATCTCACCCTCAGCAAGTGCCTAGCACTTGCCTATCACATGACACGCACTCACCTTGTGGTGAGCACACGCCAACGTATATTCTGAGCCTTTAAATGATATCTAACGGTTAGCAACTTGCCACCATCATCAACCTAATCCTCTCTATTGTTGATTGGCTTATCATCTTACTGTGCTGAGTCACAGCCGTACTATCACGATGCTACTTGACCAACATTGTTGTGTAGCAACTTGATTACCACACAAAACTATGTCTCGCAACAAAGATCGAGAGAGCGAGTGAGGAGGTTGGGAGGGGTGGTGGTGGAGGGAGTCAATCCATGTAGCCGAGGAGTGGGTTAAGTGGAGGAGACCGAAGTGGGAGTGTTGCTAGGTGAGGACGATTAGGGGGTGGTTAGGCGTGCCAGGGTGAGGGAGAGAGCCTCTGTTAGAGAGGTTAGTCCATTGGCTAGGGTAGAACGAGTGGCGGTGGAAGTTATCAATCTCGGTATTGGTGATGATGGTGTAGGAGGTAGAGGCAGTGGAGTGGAGTTTAGCGAGGGAGTTAGCGATGCAGTATAGGTTCGAGAGGTCTTGGTATTGACCCAATTGGAAAGAGCGCACCGCGGATGAGTCAAGGTTGCCAATGGAGGTGGGTAGGCCATGTTCGAGATTTAAGTCGAAAAGGTAGTTATGTAATTTGATGCTGCAGGTGTGAGAGTTAAAGTGGGCTGGGAGGGAGGCCCGAAGCGAGGTGGTTACAATATGGTTGCAGATATCGGTCTTGTGGGCATAGGGGGGGGGTCGTGGGGTCTAACCTCTGGGCCGTGAGGCCCGTCTTGTGGGGAGTCAGGGATGGGGTTCGGCTGTGTTGGCCGGGGGTGACCTGTGGGGGCTGCCGGAGGGGAGCGGGGCGGAGGTGGGGGTGCATGTCTCTCCTAGGTCGTCGTCCATTAGATCCTCTAGGTCTTCGAGGGTGTAGTCATCGTCGTTCCGGGAGTCAGAGGGAAGGGGGACTAGGGTGGGGTGGAGGGGAGGGGGGGAGTTTAGGGGGGATAAGAAGGGGGGTGTGAGTGGGAAAGGGGGGGGTAGGGCGGGCAGGAGGGGGGTGTTTAGTGGAGGGGCGGAGGGGACGGTGGGAGGGGGGGGAGGTTTTCCTGTGGGAGGGGCGTGTGGGCTTTTGTGATGCCGGGGGTGCGGATTTGAGGGAGGGGTCAATGGGAGGCCGGATGGAGGGGGAGGAATCCATGTGTTAAGGTGGGAGTGAGGTGGGGATGTGCGGGGGGAGGTGGGTGGGAGGGTTGGAGGGGGGAGGGGGAGGGGGAGGGGGGCGTTGGAGGGGGTGGAGAGGGTGTGGGTTGGTTTGGGGTCAATGTGTGCGAGAGGTGAGGGGGAGGAGTCCACTGGGTCATTGGAGTCTTCGATTATGGTGAGGAGTGGGGTGTGGGAAGTGGTGCCGAGATGGGGTGTGGAGGAGGGGCCGACGAAGTTGGCGGAGGTGTTGGAGGTGGGAGTGGGGGGGGGGAGGGTGGAGCGGTGTTTTTTTTTTTTTTGGGGGGGGGGGGGGGGTGGTGTTGGACTGGGTGGGGACTGGATGGGGGGGATGGAGGAGAGATAAATGTCGGGGAGGGAGTTGAGGTATAGGGGGGTGTCTTCTTCGGCGTCCGGCATGAAGAAGTCGGAGGTCTCGAGGGGCCACAGGTTGGAGACGTTCCATTCTCGCAGGTGGTGAGTCCATTGGAGGAGGGCTGGGGGGTTGCGGTATAGGATGTTGCGTTTGGTGAGAGTGAGTGGAGGTGGAGAGGGGGTGGTGGTGAAAAGTGGGTCCGATAGGCGGGCCTTGCCAAAGGTGGAGTAGTGGTGGGGGGAGATCGTGAGCGTGCGGGTGGTCTGGGTGGGTGCGCCTATGTCAAGGAATGTGTGATGGAGGGGGATTGTGACAGTGCCGTTGGTGGAGATGAGGATGTAGTACATTTCCGGGATGAGAGTTATTTGGAGGCTAGTGGTGATGGTGGGGGAGGTGGAGGGGTGGGAACGGAAGTATGAGCCGTCTGGAAGTTTTTGGAGGGATGTATGATGGTTGAGGTCGAGGGGGGTGTGAGGTGATGAGGGGTTGTGGTGTGTTGTGAATTCACGTGCGGTTTGGTGGAGCAGGGTGTATAACCAGTGTTTGGATGGAATGACGCCTTCGGCGGAGATGCAAGGGAGGGAGAGGGTGTGGCGGGTATGGATGAGTACCGTAGTGAGGCATGTGGCCGCCCAGGAGGTGCCCGGGACGTGTCCCGTGACAAGGGGAGGTGTGATAGTGATGGTGTGAAGATGGTGGTTGGGGGGTACAGTTTCGTGAAGTGAATAAGGGAAATGTGTAGTGAAACTGGGCCTGCTTGTGAATGGATGGGGTTATTGGGTAGGTGGAGGATAATTACCCAGAGGAAGGAGGGGTCGCCCTCGATTGGGGTGGGGACGTCCACTGGATGGAGTGCGTCCGCGAATTGGAGCAGGAATTGGGTCGATTCAGGTAGGTCCTCTACCTGGTAGGGGGGAGGGGTCGTGGGGGCCGGTTCATGCGGGGACGAATTCGATTGCTAGACGGGAGGTGAGTAAGTCTTGTAGGAGGGCTATGGTTTGTGGGCCGGAGAGATTAGTGAAGAGGGGGAGCGGATTTTGATGCGGCGACCTGAGATTGCGGGGGCCGATGCAGCTCTGAGGAACTGGATTTTCTGGTGACGTAGTTTGGCCAGCACGGAAGGAGAGGATGCGGCGGTGGGTGGCACCGGACCGGCCGATCGGAGTTCACGGTGTCGTGAAACGAGTTGGTACAGGAGGCCGATCACTACACATGAGGTGGGGATGTCTAGACGAACCTCATGGAAGCCCGATGCGAGTTCGACGGGCAGGGGGTGGTGTCGTATGATGTTGGCGCTGTCGGGTGGTGGGTGCGAGTTGTGTTCGCAGTCTAGCGCGATTGGTGGACGAGTTCGCGTCCGATTTTATTTTTGACGCGGGTGGGGAGGTCGTCGAGCTGTTTGAGGCTTTCGAGCAACGGGCGGCGGGCTACCGAGCAAGCCGAGGGCACCGATTCCGAGGGGTGGGTCGAGTCCGGGAGGAAGACTCCGTGCATCCAGAAACGGGCGAGTTTGGGGGGGAGGAGGAGTACTGGCATGTGAGGAGGTATGAGTCGATCATACGTGTTGAGAAGTCGGCCGGCCCTAGGTCAGTAGTTGACCGGGGGGCCGCGAGGACCAGGGGAGTCTGGAGTCCTCGACTAGGGGAGGGGTCCAGTGCAGTGCCCAAGTTTTGAACGGATGGGGGTGGCTGAGGAACCGTGAGGAACGGGGCGAGAGGGTGTCCCGCGAGGTGGGTCCTGGGGTTAGAGAGGTCCATAGGACGCGCATGCTCCGGGCTTTCCCGCAAGAGCACATGTCTATATGTGGGGGGGGGGTTAGAGGTCGACGACATGTTGATCGCTTGCGGTTCGCAGTGTGGACAGGAGAGAGGGTGGTTAGTAAGATGATTTCGATTTGGATTCGTAGTGGGTTGCGTGTGTTGGTTACACACGACCAAGCCTGATGGGGCATGGGTTTTGTGGTTGTTGACGGCGGACGTGAACGTCCGGACGCTCGGTGGGGCGCGGTGTGGCGCGCCGCCCCCGGGGAGGGGGGTTTTGTAATCGATGGATATTTTTGTCTGTTCGTAGTACTAAAGTGGGTACACGTGTGGATTTCGAAGTGGATGGCGCGAGAGCTCTCGGGGGGGGGCGAATTTCAAAACTCTAAAAGCTGCGCCTTGCTGTGTGAACCGTCTGGTGTCGCTACATATCCACTGACTTGGGTGGGCTAAGCTCGGTTGGGAAGAGGTGGACGGTGCTTGTCGTTCGACGAGCCCTATGTCCCTCAGTCTATCGCTCATTGGGAGGCCAGGCCCTGAGCGAAGACGGTCGGCGTTGCTCATTCGAGCTTCCGACCCATCCCCGGTTTGCGGTTCAGTAGTACTTTAGTAGTACGTTGGATCTTATTATTGTCTTTAGTGACGGTAGGATGCGTTTTATGGACGGATAATTACACGTAGGTCGTGCCGGCCCCACAAGGGGGCCGGCTGTGGTGACTAGAGAAGTGAGAAGGACAAAGATGACGGCCGGCGAAGGCACCGGCAAGGCCGGCCGACCGCCACTAATAGGGAAGAGAGTACCGCTAATAGCATAACACTAAGTACTTGGATGACAAGTAGCTACCATGTACATAAACACTAGGCAACGGGGTGCTAGTGCGAACAGTCCCAAGCCACCTTGAACATTTGTGAGTAGTGTTTGTACTTCATGGGTTGAAGTGGTGAGCGCATGTTGCCGTTCTCGTCGATGTTGATCGCCCGAAGCGTCTCGCGTTTGATCTTCGTCCATTTTGCCTGCGTGTGCCATGAAATAGAGTGTCAATAACGTGCATATGTTATAGGAAACTAAAACTCTCTGAGCAATATGGTGAGGTAATAACTTTACTTTCAACACAGAAAAGTTCATAGTGTCCTCGCCTTGCATGCGAAAACTTAGGTGCGAGACGCGCATAACGACCTCCAAGCCCAACTCCACGGCGGTCTCAAGCACAACGAAGCCAATGTGAGTGCCCACCCCATCACATATCACAGCGCCCTACGGACCACGGGCGTCACTCCTTGAGGGTGGTGACCCCACAACTTGATGCAACACTGTCCTCGCGTAGTCAACAACACCCTTCTCGTAGAGACTGCCTTTCTCGTTGCTTGCGTAGCGCCACGCCATATACTCGCCGTCCTTGTTCTTGATGTATGCTAACAAAAAATGCGGGGTCCACGCATGATGATAGGTACTGCCAAAGGCAAATACATTGTAGGGCGGTAGCGCCGCTCTAATACCGGGGCGACCACACACAACGGTGGCGCATGAGCTCGACTTGGTAACGAAGTACTCCCCATCATTTTCCACCTCTGCGCGCAACCCACGGTCTTGCTTGCCCTTGCTAGTAGTGGTCGAGTCTTGGGCTACCTTTGTCTCGTCGAAGGAGGCAATTAGGTGCAGTTTGTCAATAAAGATGAGCTAACTGCCCTCGACGTTCGGGTCGTAGTCAGGATTCACACGAGCAACGCCGGCCTTTACAAACATTGTAGCGCACACATCGAAGCAAAGTTCTAGGTTGCCTAGGGTTAGCCACTTGTGTCGCTTCATCTCAAGGAGGTACTCAGCTCTAGTGAGGAAGTTATGTCTGCGTAAAAATCCGCGGTACCATCCCTCCGATGCTTGGCCTTCATCAAAGTTTTGCTCATAGTCTATGCCCTTGATCATATGTGTCGCCCATGCCATCACATCGTCCGGGACACACGGGGAGCTTTGTGCTGCGGACGCGGCGCACAACGCCGGCGATACGCTCTTCAATCGCGAGTGGGATTAGAGTACCGCCGGTCTTTTGGAGAGTGGGCACATGTATGGGTATTGATATATATTGAGATAAGTGCGCGGCACCATGAGTGATGAATAGTAATGTTGTAGTCCTTAAATAGCGTTGTCTGAGCCAAAGTCGCCGCAACACGCACATATTGGTCCCATTCAACTGCATTCTTTACCACCCGCCTGAGCACACTCTTGACTGCCTCCATGTAATCCTTGTGGTTGTCAGCGCCCATGGTCTTTTTGTCCTTGTCCTTTGCTAATGGCACGCGGTATGCCTTCCTCTTCCTGCCACATTTGCCTTTCCGGCCAACAACCGGACGGACAACATCGGTAGCATAGATGGGGTTGAGCGGCGGACGTTGTTCAGCACCCTCGTAGGTGGTGTGGCATGGGTTGTCGTGGGGTGCCTTAGTGTTTGTGTTCTCCTCGTCGTCTTCCTCTGGCCCGAGGATGTCAATGGCCTTCATCAACTTTGATAGACGGAAACGCGCCGCCATATGTCGTTTTTGAGGGATTGGTTGTAGTATGTCTGGACGCTAACTACATCCCCTCGCAAGCACGGAGACCGACCTCCAAGGAGCCTACACAACGCTCATTCTCCCAAACTTGAGCACCACGATATTATGGTTGTTGGTGATTGGTCTTGTTGAGGCCAGCAAATGGTAACGGGTGAATCGTACGTAGTGGTCGGACGGGGTCGAAGAGGTTGCGATCAGCATCGGAAGGGGCGATGGTGGGGCTGGCACGCATGTACATGGCGGCGACAACCTTGTGTTGCAGAGCGGGGGTGCACGTGGAGTTAGTTATTACGTTGTTGGTCGAGTTGCGGTGCACGGACGAGTCGGTATCGGGAGGACGAGCATGTGATGGTCGCGAAAAAGGGGGGGGGCGAGCGCGCTCACCGGACCGGCATGCGTGTGTCTACCCCGAGTGGCGGAGGCGACGCGTGATGGGGTGACACAACGCACCCACGCATGGCTCAATATCACTACGGGGGTCGTTTTTTTCACTTGATGGGCCAGACGGTCGTTGTAGGTGGTCGGGGTCGCTTTTTGGGTGGTGTCGTTGGGTGGTGGGGTGGATCGTGACAACCGGCGAACAAATTGAATAACAAGGACCTTCGGGTGCTCCGATTTTCACACACGGCCTCGTACCCACGGGTCGGCATGACAACCACCAAGCCGCCCGCCCACCCTCGACTACGTCAAAACCTTGGCTCCTAAGGTGTTAGGCCCACGGTTGGCCCTAAGAGCAACTCCATGCTGTCCTATTCCTGCCCAACGTGACGGCGTATGGCTAGTTAAGCATTGGTGGATAGAACGTAGAATTAACAGGTACCCGTACCAATATTAATAATCCTCCGATGACCACCCGGTACTAGTAAAACATGTTGTAGCCACAGCTAGGGAATTGATGTACTAAACTAACTACACGTGCCTCTATATTCGTGTTTTTTTTTGCGCCTCCATAATATGGGACAAGCAAGTAGTAAGCCCGCATAGGCATCCTCCACATGCGGCGTTCTGAAGGCGCAACTGAGAGCAGGAGTTGAAACATCAAACCTCAAACTCATTATCGATCATCGTATCGGCATACAACAATTTCATATGAGGATTAAGAAGAAGAAGAAGTGGAAACGTGGGATCACCAAGCAAAAAGGAAAAGGAGGGAAAATTCCCACATACATGAACCCGAGGAACGGGAAGGCATGCATGCCAGAACATCTTCACTAACCTCATGCGGCGCCCGCCGGCGGCGCAGCGGCGGCGGCCCCGGAGAGGGGTGCGCTCGCAGGCCCGTCGGCACCTACCTCTACCTCCACGCGGTGGGCGCGGGTAACCCCATAGCCGTGCCAGGCCTGGCACGGTAGGGGGCTGAACGAGGTACCGGCAGCAGCGATCCGCGGGATCAACAGCTGTCGGGAAGCCCTGTACGGAGGGTTTTGGAAAAACATAATATCCGTACACCGGCACAGGGATCTCCCGCTCGGCTTGTCCGATATGTCTTTTTCGCGACTAAATACTCGCAGATACTCTCCCGACGATGGGGCGGGGGCGGCGTTTGCGAAATATTTTTTGGCGAAAAGGGGTACGGACGGATCAGCGGAGGGACGAGGGTGTTGGAGCTGGCGGCGGACAGCTGGGAAGCAGCGCTAGGGACAGCGCTCGCTAGCAGTCGCCAGTCCTGCGAGAGCCTTAGGTCTCCCCTGGGGGCGAGACCTGATGCTACGCAGGACGGAGGTTGGTCGCAGCCGGAGGAGCGGCACGGTCTGGCGGCGGCGGCCCTTAGGATCGCCCGCCGCCGGAAAAGCCCGGTACGGGGGGGTTTTGGAAAAATTCCCGTACCCACCATCTTTTGAGGACCGGCGACTCGATCCATGTGTTCTTCCAACCCCTTCCCTAGTCGGTACCCGGTTATCGATAGGCTGCCTCAGGCAGTGTGCCTAGGGTTATCGTAACGGCACATTGCTCGTAAAGGCGGCCCCCTAACAACGTAAACCACCGGGGGAGGGTACGGACGGCCACAGCGCGATCAGATAGGTGTTGGAAACAGACGGGAAAAGGACAGGGGACATGAGAAAATCTGGCTCGGGGGCAGGAGAGCCAGCCGGACACCGTCTGCAGCCTAGTTATTTTCTCTTCTCAGCCCCCGAAGGAGGAGAGAAGACTCGGCTAGGTGGCGAGCTGCGTCGGGAGGAGCGGCTAATACCTCGGGCGGGGTGGAGCACGGATCGGGGCGGGACCGACGACGACCTATGCGAGGGGGGTTTTTCACCTGCCTTTCCCTCCAAGCTCCGGCACGACCGGAGTCGCACGGGAGCCGAGGTCAGGCAGGTTCGCCTCGACCAGCTCAAGCTGGACAGCCTTGCTGATCAGCGACCCCGCAGCGGCTGGAGCAGGCCGCGTAACGTGGAGATTAGCGACATTTTATTTTTCATACTGTATCCAAAAAAAAATACGTATAGATCAGAAAATTATAAATACCTGGATACGGGTATGTTTTAGACGGTATCGTTACTGCCATTGGAGAGGTTGGGATTAGTGGTTCACCGTCTACCTCACGCTTAGAAGTCCAACTACAAGTTGAGCATAGCAAAAGGGGGGGCCCAGAGACAGCAGCCGGTTCTTACTGGTATTGTTGTAAACAATTTCAAATTTCAAATTTCAAATACCCTCATGCAAAGCATCGCGAAGATAAGAACCCAAAGCACCATGAAGAGCAGCATACTGAGATTGCATGAATTTTTGCCCCACATTCCCCCAAAACAGTCGAAAGGGAACATAAGTAAATCGATGGACGAAATGATATTGCATGCGGACATAAGTGCCAGAACGCAATGAACGAGAGTTCGTTGCACCCATGCCATGGAAGCGACGAACTGCCACCAAAATTGCTATGCGATAAACTATCATAGCCGCCATAGGCGCCAACCGGTCTCCATTCTCCAGAGCGAAAGGATAGTAGTCATGGACCGAATGAACCGAAGGCGTACCAAGTAAGGCGAAAGTGCGGAGGTCCGCACCGAGTTTGCCCTGTTGAGCTAATCAGCAACAGCAGCAGCAACAAATTCAGCAACATACAACATATATGTACGGGTACTGATACCCGTCGCCAAATATCTATATGTTTGCTGTCGGGGATGATTGCGGTGATGGTGATGGCTTAGTTTTTTCAAGGGTTGTGCTGAACTCAGTTCAGTTCAGTCGAGTTCAGTAGTTCAAGCCAAAACTGAACTGAACTGCCTGAATTTAGTTCATATTGAACTTTCAAAAAAAAATCGACTGGACTGACCCCTATGGAACTACCTCTAAACACCTCAAATTTCATCCTAGCGATAGATCTATGTGCTTTGCTATTGATATGACAGATGTTTGCGCACTCCTTACCATAGGCGCCGTACAACGGCCGCGTAAACCTTAGCCTCCTAGCAACCACCCACAACACACAGCACACACACTGCCTTTCCACTTTCCACTCCCTATTTTCCACTTGTCGTCTTCTATGCCAACATGCCCTTGCAACGCGAATCTGCCCACGAAGGAGAGGACGACGAAGCGTTGATCGACGCCGACGGTAATGACGTAATGAGGAGGAGCAAAATGGCGGCGCCGCTGCAACCCCGGGCAGCACGGCCGGCCGCCCCCCTGGCAGCAGCGGCGCCTCGTATGCCCACCCACGCAGTCTGCCTACCCAACTTGAATTGTCACACAACCAGATTAACACGGACGCCGCCGCCAATACCGACCTTGCTTTCGCCCATCGCGTTGACATGGCAGCGCGAAACTTCGAGGTTACCAGGCTGCCCATTGGGAAGCGGAAGGCGGAGTGGGGGTTCTTTGTGCCGGCCAAGTCGGCGCCCGATGATAGTACCAGTCTCACGGTTGACTGCTTCTTATGCCACGCTGCGAAAATCGATACACTGCACCACCGGTTTCCCCCGCCCTTGACGAGGAAACGCAGCTCGTGGATAGCGACGTTGCGTTTTGGGCGCCGGCCATCCCTCAAACGAAAGAAGGCTTGGAGGCTAAGCACATTGTGGAATACCGAGGCAGGAACGGCAATTCCAGCTTAAAGAAACACGTCCTTCTGTTTCATCCGAAGGAGAATGAGCAAGTACGCCCCCCCCCCACTTGGGCGAACTTGGAAAATTGATATTGATAATTAATACGTGTTTTGATAGCGTCCTACAAATGCGCGCCAAACTCAAAGCCCATGTCGCTCATGATGGGCTTCCCCTCGCTTCGTCGGCTTTAACCCCTTCTGCCTCAGACATAACCTTTAGGCAGGCCAAAAGCCAGTCAGTGAAGGCACACTTTCAGTCTGCCAAGAAGCGGCGGACGGACGATTCAAAGGTATTGCTTGCATGCTGCCCACCCCCTTCCCCCCGTCACCGGTCCGCAAATCCAACTTGCCCATGACAACGGTGCGTGTTTATTGTTTTTAATAGGTCTCGCTAGTTTGGCGCATGCTAGCCATCCTCGTCGTGTTCTCCCGCTTGCCCTTCTCCATAGTAGAGAACCCCTTCTTCAAGGCCTTTGTGTGGCTTTTGGACGCCTCGTTGCCGCTGCCGTCGTGGAGGAAGCTTTGTGAAGACTTGTTGTCTACTGTGCGATAGAAAGGGAAAGACACTATCGAGAGGTTGTTGTTAGGCGTTAGAGGTGTGGCCATTACCTTTGACCTTTGGATGTCGCGCAAGCGTGAGGACAATCTCTCCATGGATATCCACTTCATCGACCGCACCTAGGTATGGCGACACCATCACATTGGCATCATTTCTTGCAAGGACTCTTCATCAGGCGAGGACATTGCCCCACGCATGGAGCCCGCCCTGAAGGCCTATGGCTTGACCTCACGAGTCATTGTTGTGGTGAAGGATGGTGGCGGGAATATGTCCACTGCCACCCGGGTGATAGTCAGGCAAGGCTTGTGTTGCTGCTTTGCACTGAATCCGATTGCACCTTACATCACGTTGTGCTTTGCCCACAAAATCAATGGAGCATGCAATGGAGCGGTGTTGCTCGCCAAATCAATGGATGATCTGGTATGGGCCTATTGCGCTATCATTTGTTCTATTTCCGACCTATTGACTACATTATGCGATTGGTTATATTGTTATTATGGCAATGTGCATGCGTGCTTTTAAATTTAATGACATGTCTGCGAAGCTTCACGCTTGTATTACCTGGACTAAGAAGTCTTCATGGGGATGGTCAACACTAAGGGAGGCATGTAGATAGGTGGGCGCGAAGGTGATGAAGTTCACAACTCCGGTGAAGACAAGATTCACTAGCGTGCGCTTCCCCTCCCTGCCTTAAACTGTTTGTATTTTATTATGCTTGCTTGCCTCCCCCTCCTCTTCTTCCATTGTTTCTCTAACATTGCATGCATACCTATGCTCGCGTGTTTTCATTGTTTGCATACCTGCACTTGTGTGTGTGTGTGTGTGTGTGTGTGTGTGTGTGTGTGTGTGTGTGTGTGTGTGTGTGTGTGTGTGTGTGTAAGCGTAGCTGTGTGTAAATCAAAAAATGATTTGTTTGCCTATGCTCTTATGTGCGCTCCCCCTCCCTACCCCAACCTAATTATATTTCAATATGCTTGCTTCCCCCCTCCTCTTCTCCCATTGTTTCTCTAACATAACATGCATGCCTATTGCCCACCCATCCAGACATGGAAGATGTTGCGCGGCTTTCTTAGCCGGCGCGCTGTCATCGATTGGTTGAATGGCACAAGTGAAGCGACGACCCACCTCCGCAACTGCAAGCCAGACCATACTGAGTGGAAGGTAGTTGCAACGGTGGAGGGCGTGCATAAGCATCCTTGCAATACGGTCACCCAGTCACAAAGCCAGAATGCACATTGGATGCTGCCTAATGCCATAGCGGTGGTGAGTAAGCTGGCTCTGGATATACGCAAAACACGCCATGCAACGCCGGATATGCGGCCGCCGGACAATGATGAGAATGAAATATATGAGGAAACTATTAAGCATGCCCCTGCTTTGGCCCAGTGCTTGGTTCTTTGGTTGCTCATGTTGTGCATCTGCCGTGCTCATGCATGCTGCAAGTGTAAATGACTATTTGAAATTTGAAATTTGAAATTGTTTACAACATTACCGGTAAGAACCGGCTGTCGTCTTTGGGCCCCCCCTTTTGCTATGCCATACATGACTTAGAAGCGTGAGGTAGACCGTGAACCACTAATCCCAACCTCTCCAATGGCAGTAACGATATCGTCTAAAACATACCCGTACCAGTATCCAGGTATTTACTATTTTCTGACCTATACTAATTTTTTTCCTGTATACAATATTGTCTATTTGTGCAAGGGGTCACATGTGACCCCGTACATATGTAAGAGGTCACATGTGACCCCTTACTGAAAACGCTTTTTTTATATGTATTTTTTGGCATGATGCTGTGCCCCTCCTCGAATAGTTAATCTACAAGGCCATCTCGATTCAGTGCAAAAACATTTATTGAAATCGGTGGTAGTTTAGCGAAGTAGTGCGCATCGGAACATGCGCTAGTCGGGGGCTTTCAGTTACTCCGATCGCGGCGCACAGTCACTTTTCAGCTACTCACCATGCGGGCCGAACTTTACCCGTTCTGCGTTCCGGGCGTGGAAGTAGTGGCCTTGGCCACCCTTTTCGACGATGGTGATGCCCATGGATGGTCTAGGGCCACTTACGGTGAGCATTGGGCCACTGCTACACTCACGGGGGTCGTTAGCACTGTAACGGACGCTTCCGCACTAGTGCGATGGGAGGATGGTGATGAGGTGGAGGTCCAACTCGAGGACATAGAACTTCACGGCGAGACCCTCCGAAGAGCCCAAACCGCCTTGGTTGAGCAGTCTAAGGCCCAAACAAGAAGCCGGACCGAAAAAAGTTTGGTGGACGGTGCCACAAGCGGCCCTGCTGAGGTAGAACCGGAGTCGGAGGAGGAGCCGCTTTTTACGTACGCGGGAAGAAAAACCGGGGCAATTAGCACCGGCTCATTAGTTGGTCAGCATTCCGGCGTCGCGTCGCCACAGGTCCCCAGCGACGACTCACATGACAACAATGCTTCCCTTGACATCGGCAACAACCATCAGTCCGAGTCGGAGGAGCGAGGTCGGGGTCGTGTGAGCTGCGGTGGCCGAGGCCGCCGTCGTGGTAGCGGCGTGTCATTGCGCGGCCGCGCTTCCGCTCGTGGGAGGGGCCGAGGGCGTGGCCGTGGTCGTGGACGTGCAACCGACTCGCAGCCCGTCCAAGGTGAGATTATTGTCTGTGACAGTGACACGAGTGAGGACGTCTCGGAGCCGGAGGCCGAATCCGAGCCGGAGGGAGAGCCCGACCCGGAGAGCCTTATCCAGGGACTGGATCCGCCATTTTTTTGTTGGGTTCGGATCCATGAGTACTTGATTTTTTTGGATCCGGAACTAGTGAGTACCTCTAAAAAAGGGATCCGGATCCCGCGATTACTTGTGATTCTAGGGTTCGGACCCCGCGATTACCTACTGAACCCTGGGTTCGGACCCCGCGATTACCTGTGATTCTAGGGTTCGGACCCCGCGATTACCTGTGATTCTAGGGTCCGGACCCCGCGATTACCTACTGAACCTAGGGTTCGGACCCCGCGATTACCTGTGATTCTAGGGTCCGGATCCAGCGATTACCTGTGATTCTAGGGTTCGGATCCAGCGAGTACCTGTGTTTTTGATTCCGGAACCGAGTACATGAGTACTTCTAAATTTTTTGGTTCCGTTGGATTCGTTGGGTTCGCGATTCCAAAAAGTACTCGAAGTACTCATGCAAATTGATACAAATTGCGCATTTTGGGGGAAGTTTGTACTGCAATTTGAATTTTTACATCTCTATTAGTTCTATGCGCCTGCTTATGCTTGGATCCCATACAGTAGATACGTACAATTCACTTCCCATACTTTCTGCCCGCTGCAAACATATTTAGTACTTTACAGTCTATCCCATACAATTTAGCAAAGCTTTTGGTCCCTCCGGCAAGTGCCACAAGCAACGTATGTGAGTTTATAGCCCTCCGGCTCAAAAAAGACACTTGCCATCACAGGGAAACAGATTCCGATGCAGGACCATTTTTCACATATGATGTGACAAGTAATGCCAAATGGTTTATCGCATGGCCAGTGCGAGTCCACCAAATGAACATTAAATGCACAAAATATGGATGAAAACAGGTTTAAGACAACCATTTCTTACAGTTTATATAGACTTGTGACAACCATATTCCTCGCGCATACATAATTCAACAATTACATGAGACTAACAAGGCATCCTCTAAGCTATCTTCCTTGGTGTTCTTCTTGAACGCGTCATGCATTCGCCCCGCTTTGTTGAACAAACGCTCGCATGCAGCAGAGGTAGCAGGCATAGATAAGTACTGCCGCGCCATTAAAGCCAAGTCGGGGTACAGAGCTGCATGTGTTTTCCACCATGTCAACACACAAATGTCCTTGTCCGTTTCTTGGGGCAGCTCAAGGTAACGCTCTAAGTCATCCTTTTCCACGTGCTTGGCTGTAGAGGGCGTCACACGCCCAGTCAAATCCCCGGAAAGGAATGCAGTGAAAGACTTACTCTTCGACGACATCAATTGCTTGCCAAGCTCTGCAGCTGGATAGGCACCGCCTTCTGCCTCGCTCTCTTCCGGCTCTGTGCGCCACTGCTCTCCAAATTCTCTTCTTGCAGCCGCCAAAATTGTAGGCGCAAAGTCTGGGCGAATGCCATTGAAGTCCAGATTCTTAAACCTGCACAATTCACATTTTCAGTTAAACAAATGCACAAGTAAATTTGCATACACACACACACAGAAACACGTAGAGAGCATACAAAATAGGTACACAAACGAACACCACACACACATACACACACATTCAGAAGTAGATGCACATACAAGCCTACACACACACAAGCATATAAACACAAACACATGCATAACACACACACACAAGGACGCTCAGATACAATCACATCTATTTATCAACATTCAATATATTTATCAGGTATATAATAGAAACACATGTGCAAAATTTAAACACATGCACACACAACCATTACAAGGTACTCACCGAATGTCCAGCAATGTCGCGATCCCTATCTTGATGTAATCGTTCTCCCTTATGTTCGTGAAAAAACGCTCAATGATTCCGGCCCGCAGACTCTCCCTTGCCTCCGCCATATGAGGCTCCATGTCCTCCGCTTCGATGGTGTACAAGTCCATATCCCTCCGCTCATCTTGCAATGAAACGGGCCTGTGTGACGACAGCTGCTCTAACAAAGTGCCTAACATAGGGTAAACAAGTGATATGGTAACATAGTCACCCTGCAGCAAATTCACAACTTGAGCCACTGGCCACAGGATCGCAGCTAGCTCTCGAATAGTCTCCCAATCCTCAGTGTTGATGGCGAAGTCCGAATACACCTTCCCATCGTCATTGGCAACGCAACCATTGGGTACCTAGTATAGAATTAATATCTCAGTAAATGAACAGTAATGCAACTTAACAATAATGCAATGAAAACACCGCAAGACAGTACTTACTTGTAACATATACTCGGTAATTGCTTCAGCGTTCTGCACAAACCACACAGCCTGAGGAAACAAGCCTAACCAACGAGTGGCTGACTTGGTACTTGGCTTACTTGTGGGAAGGCCCATCCGAGTTTGAATCTCCGACAGCTTGGCAGCGCCCAAAGTGCTCCTAGAAAAGTGGGCACTCTGACCTTGCATTGCTCGGGAACAATCCTTGATGTGCGGCTCCTCCACGAACTTGTTGACACACAACTGAATGCCATGAGTAACACAAGTATGTCCATCCAATGCACCCCATCCTTTCTTCATGTTTGCTCCATTGTCGCACACCTAGGCAACCGTCAAACCATCTTCATTCACAGACATACATAACAAGCAAAAACAAAAAGCCAAAATCTAAACTAACTCTTACCTTACTGAATATTGATTCATACACAGTGTCCACAGCTTCGACGCCTTCCAAGTCGTCTGCTTCGACAAGCTCTCCCACATTCACTCCAGCAAGTCTGCGCTTTGTCGTTTGCAAAATATTATCACCTGTGTGGGAAACCTTTCCGTAGGGCTCGCAAATAACCAAGCGCTTCATAAGTTGCCACGATCCGTCGATCCAATGCACCATTACCGCCAACAATGAAACAGAATTCTCCCCCCAAATATCTCCAGATATGCACGGCTTCAATCCGTCTTGAAACAACCCGTTCATCATGACTCCTGTTTCAACAAGTGTCTGAAACAAGCAAAATTAATTACCTTAGTTATTTGTAAAGGCAATGCAGTCATACATTCAAATAAACCAACAGTAATTACCTTTTGAGCCAAGGATGCCATGCAACGCATTACCGTCTCACGACATGGACCGCTATATGCGCCTCCCGAAATAGCAGACATCACATCCTTGAGCTCTGTGTCCGACTCCATGATCCCGAATGGCCGACATCGCTTGACCACCCAAATTGTTATCAACTCGTCAAGGTACTGTTTCCTTTTCGCAGAAATCTACGAATAGAGTCAACAACGAATGAAAGGTCAATAACATGCCATCATTAAGTCAATAACATGCTACTATACAATCACAATGGGACATGACTTACCTCTGCTTTGATCACGGTGGGGACAGAGACATCCCCAACTTGAATGTTTTCACCAGTAGCCAAGTCCTGTCTGTACTCACCTTTATGCCGACATCTGAGGTGCTTGATAAGATTAGAGGTCCCTCCGCTGTACTTGAGCTTGACTTCCTTTGGACACAACTTACATACGACATACATGACACCATTGGGGAACTTCTTTGGCTTCTGGAAATGATTCCAGCATTGAGCATTGTAGATCTTCTTCTTCGGCGGCGCCAAGTCGTCATCCACGATGACCTCTTCATCGCCTTCGTTATCTTCTTCGATGACTTCTTCAACCTCGTTTGATGTTACAGTGGCTTTAGCTTGCAGTCGGTTCTTCCTCTTCCTGCTTATCCGATTCGCCTCTCGATTTCGTGCCTCCTGCAGAAACACAATGCACCCATCAAAAGTTAGTAATGGAAACATGAAATTGTAGCGAAAGAACAGAAAAGAACACAAAGAACAGAAAAGCATCACAGAACAGCGATAACAAAGTGTCGACAAGCTCAACTGCAACGCTATTACTATGGGAATAGCGTAACATTTTAAGTAACATTTTATGTGGGAAAGCAAAGAACAGAAAAGCATCACAAAACAACGATAACAAAGTGTCGACAAGCTCAACTGCAACGCTATTACTATGGCTTCGATAGAGCACATAAACAGAGACGTAAAAGTGCGGGCGGAGGCGGGGAGTGGGTGCCATGCGGCGCTACCGAACAGCACAGTGCAACAATATGCTTAACGACAAAGTAACCTTTTATGTGGGAAAGCAAAGAACAGAAAAGCATCACAAAACAGCGATAACAAAGTGTCGACAAGCTCAACTGCAACGCTATTACTATGGCTTCGATAGAGCACATAAACAGAGACGTAAAAGTGCGGGCGGAGGCGGGGAGTGGGCGCCATGCGGCGCTACCGAACAGCACAGTGCAACAATATGCTTAATGACAAAGTAACATTTTATGTGGGAAAGCAAAGAACAGAAAAGCATCACAGAACAACGATAACATAGTGTCGACAAGCTCAACTGCAACGCTATTACTATGGCTTCGATAGAGCACATAAACAAAGACGTAAAAGTGCGGGCGGAGGCGGGGAGTGGGCGCCATGCGGCGCTACCGAACAGCACAGTGCAACAATATGCTTAACGACAAAGTAACATTTTATGTGGGAAAGCAAGGAACAGAAAAGCATCACAGAATAGCGATAACAAAGTGTCGACAAGCTCAATTGCAACGCAATATGGCTTCGATAGTGCAAATAAACAGACATAAAAGTGCGGGCGGAGGCGGGGAGGGGGCGCAATGCGGCGCTACCGAACATCACAACGCAGCTAACTCGGGGGTGAGGGCAGAGCAGAGGGGGGGGGGGGGGGGGGGGAACTCTTGCTTACCTCTTCAACTTTCTCTTGCTCGTTGTGAAAATCTTCAAGCAGACTGGACCAATTGCCTTGCCGCCTTACGTTGACCTCGGTTTCTGAAGTGGCGGCTTCCTCCGGCAGGCCTTCCCACATAACTTTATACGTCAACATTCCACACCTTTTTCCTTGGCTAACAATTTTCTTAACTACATACTGCCCTTTATTGCTATACGGATCTGCACCTGTTTTTGACTGAGGTGTCCTAAACACCCTATCTGAATTCCAAACAAGCTCCTCTTCTGCACGTTGGATAGCCGTCGATGACAAGCTCTTCCCTGATCTAGACGGTCTACTACTTCCCGCTTGCCCCGCCATTGTTGCTAACTATGAAAGGATTGGATGTGGACGGGCAGATTATGGTGGATTGCAAGCGCGTACGCACCGTTTAAATAGCCTTTGGGTGGGCTACAATCGAATCAAGGCTGCGGAATGACAACAATCAGGGCTATTGAACCAATCCTAGACATACACCTCAGCAGATTTGCATTGCCAAATACCTCCCAAAAAAACAGCGTGTCACTTCGGGCAACCACAGATTCGTGAGATACTCGGAATCGTGAGTACTGATTGGGTATCACGATTCCACGTCGTTTTGCGAGGATGAGGTACTCGCGATTACCGCGGATCCATTAAAGTACGATGAATACCAGATCCAACGATTACTTACAATAACTGGTACCGGAACCAACGATTACTTACAATAACTGGTACCGGAGCCAACGATTACTTACGATTCTAGGGTCCGGACCCCGCGATTACCTGTGATTCTAGGGTCCGGACCCACGAGACCAAGTCCGAACCCGAGTAGTCTCGTGGATTCGCGGCTCCTTAGGATCCGGATCCAGTCCCTGGCTTTATCGTAGGGAGCCAAATTTGGAAAAAGCGGCAGGGCCGCAACATCGACCCATTTCTTTGCAACGGTCACCAACGCCCGGCTACTTTCAAGCTCCACAACTACACAGAGAAGTCCCCCTTGATTTTTTTCGAGCACTTTTCCTACAGTTCTATTGGAGACAACCGCCACGGAGATGACTCGGCGTGGGCTGGAGCTCGGGTTCGGCGCAGGATGGGAGGTCACCCATGGGGAGGTGTGGCAGTTTTTCGCTTACAACATGGCGATACTGATATGCCACACCGGAGGGCCAAAGGAGGACATGTGGCTCCCTCCTGGCAATGAAGAGTATAAGGGTGCATTCCACACTGCGCCCGACCTGGGGCAATACGGCGTCACGTACGCAAGGTTCTGCCGCATGATGCGGGCGTTTGCGCTCCCCACCTATGGGGACAGCACGGACCCATTCGACCCTGTGCGCCGGTTTACCGAGTCGTGGAATCGACGGATTGCCAGCCAGCTTTCTCCCGGTCCACTTTTGACGGTGGACGAATCCATGGCTTTGTGGACGGGCAAGCGAGACAAGGACGCTGCTACCCAAGGTGAGGGTATGCCGGGATGGATGTTTGTGGGGCGCAAGCCAACAAACCGGGGGCGCGAGTCCCACACCACGGCAGATTGTGACACATGGTGTATCATATTTGTAGAGCCGTATGAGGGAAAGCACCGCATGGCGAGTAAAGAGTTTGTGGATGAATGGAGGAAGAACCCATCAAAGTGTATTCGTTGTGTAAAGCCGTGGTTTGGATCTGGGCGGTGTGTCATTGCCGATGCCGGCTTTGCGTCTATCAAGTGTGCTGAGGGCTTGGCTGAGCACGGTCTCTACATGATAGGGAATGTGAAGGGCGCCAGCACAGGGTTCCCCAAGAAGTGGATGCTCGACCAGCTGCATGTGAGGGGGGATAGGGTGTGTGCATCGTCGTCCTTTAAGACCAGCAGCGGTCAAGAGTGGACTCTATTGACAGCTGGCGATAAGGACAAGCAGCCCATGACGCTGCTAGGAACTGCTGGCACGAGCAACATGGGGGAGGCTATGCAGCGCGCCTACAGTGTTTTGAAGGCGGATGGGACTTTCGAGGTGATGAAATATGTCCTAGAGCAGTGGGCAATCCACTCCGTCTACCGGCGGAACTTCAACGCCATCGATATGCACAACTCCAAGCGCCAAGGGCCAACATGCTTTGAGGACACATGGAAGACCCACCGCTGGTGGGTTAGGGAATTCCAGATGCTCATCGGTATGAGCGAGATCAACGCCTTCTTGCTGTGGAAGCGCTTCAAGCCTGGCCAACATCAGTGCAGCCCCGACTTCTTCCGGAGAATGTTGGTACATGAAATGATGTATCACCCCATTCGCATGCGCGAGATTGGTGAGCGCCATGCCCTTCGGTCCCACCGCCCCGTTGACTCCCACCACTTGCTGTTGAACCCGGTTGGAGAGACTTTGCGGGGCCGCTGCAAGCGCCGCAGGTGCAGGTATTGCTCCAAAAAGACACAGCACCATTGCGCATGTGGCCCTTGGGTGGAGGGACAGTTGTGCATGTTCATATGTAGCCCTGCGCAGAATCCTGAGTGCTTTGCCAAGCACAATGCTGGCATCCTGCCCCCCAACAAGCGGTCTCTTGCCGTGGCACAGCAGTGGGTGGCGAGGAAGACTGCAAAGGAGACTTGAAAGGTAGTTTTTGGATCTAGCTCAGCTTTAGGTGGCAAGAGCTCAGCTCAGGTAGTAAAATCAAGCACGGACAGCAACATGAAAAAATTGTAACTAACGAAATGATGGCAAATCTTCACTCTGTTTTGCACCTGGTTGTATTATCGTGTATCTTGCATTATGGTCTACCTTTATGCGCATTTTGGAGTCATTCTGAACCAGTCATGGAGCACACTTATGCATGAGACGACCCCCTAATGTTGAAAAATGGGAGGGGTCACATGTGACCCATTACATTACCCACCCGAAAACATACTAACTCAATACATTTCGCCATTGTTCTTCAATATGATGTGTGATAGAGAGAAAGGATGGAGTTGATGTAATTTCAGGTCATTTTGAGGATAATTGAGAATGTTACAGCGATTTCCGCAACATACCCTAAAAACCCTAGTTTTCTCCCTGTCGGATGGCTGAGACCCCTATATACGCATAACCTGCATGGCCTCTAAACTTTACATATTCAATCTGAAACTTCTACCACAGCTACAACATGCCTTGAAGACCAACATATTACAAATTTGGTAAATTCTAAGATGATTCACTTGTGTTGGCACCGCATGGGGAGAGCCGAATGGGAGGGGTCACATGTGACCCCTTCCACGCTCAAATAGACAATATGAAATAAAAAATGTCGCTATTTTCCACGATACGCGGCCTGCTCCAGCCGCGGCGGGGTTGCCGATCAGCAAGGCTGGTCAGCATGAGCTGGTCGAGTCGAACCTGCCTGACCTCGGCTCCTGTGCGACTCTAGTCGTGCCGGAGGTAGGAGGAAAGGCAGGTGGAAAACCCCCCTCGCGCACGTCGTCGTCGGACTCGTCTCGATCCTTGCTCGACCCCGTCCGAGATATCGGAGATAGTGGTCGCTCTGCTCGGCGCGACCCTCCACCTAGTCTAGCCTTTCCCCCCCCCGCGGGGGCTGGGAGGAGAAAAAGCGAGGCTGCAGACGGTGTTCGGCTGGCTCTCATGCCTTCGAGCCAGATGTCTCATGTCCCCTGTCCGTTTGCCCTCTGCTTCCACCACCCATTTGATCGCGCTGTGCTGGCCGCACTTGTCTCCCTCGGTGATTTACGTTGCTAAGGGGCCGCCTATACGAGCAGTGTGCTGCTGCGATAACCCGGGGCACACTGCATGAGGCATCCTGTCGATAACCGGGTACCGACTAGGGGAGGGGGAACGGATAATGCCCAGGGATCGGCTATCCTCAAAAGATGATGGGTACGGGTATATTTAACCGAAAACCCCCCGTACCGGGTTTTTCCGGCGGCGGATGATCCTCCCGACCTCCGCCGCCTGACCGTGCCGCTCCTCCGGCTGCGACTCGCCTCCGTCCTGCGTATCTTCGGGCCTCTCCCCCAAGGGAGACCAAAAGGTTTCGCAGGGCTGGCGGCTGCTAGCGAGCGCCGTGCCCTAGCGCTGCTTCCCAGCTGTCCGCCGCCAGCTCCAACACCCTCGTCCCACCGCTGATCCGTCCGTACCCCTCTTCGCCAAAAAATATTTCGCAAACGCCGCCCCCGCCCCATCGTCGGGAGAGTATCTGCGAGTATTTAGTCGCGGAAAAAACATATCGGACTGGCCGAGCGGGAGATCCCTGTGCCGGTGTACGGATATTATGTTTTCCAAAACCCTCCGTACATGGCTTCCCGACAGCTGCTGATCCCGCGGATCGCAGCTGTCGGTACCTCGTTCAGCCCCCTACCGTGCCAGGCCTGGCACGGCTATGGGGTTACCAGCGCCCACCGCGTGGAGGTAGAGGTAGGTGCCGACGGGCCTGCGGGCGCACCCCCCTCCGGGCCCGCCGCCGCTGCGCCGCCGCCGGGCGCCGTGAATGACTACTAAGTAGCTATAATGGCTGCCCGTGATGCGCAAGTTGGATGCAGACATAAAGAAGATGATTGATGCAATGATTGATCGCATCCTCAGCGACGTTGACGAAATGCTCCAACCCTTCTATGAATTCAGTGCAGAGCGAGCTCACGAGGTTGTGGCAACTATGCTAGACCCTCGGCTTGGTGGCGGCTCCATTGTTTTAGATACCATCACCGCAACCACTGGCAACAAGGACGCAGCAATAAGGATGGTGGCAGCTTTAGTAAAGCAATACCGTGGTGACGTGCTGATCAACATGCTGGTGAACATGGACAACACTATTGAGGCCGCCACGCATACCCCATGCGCTGACAAGGAGGGTGGGGCTGTTGCATCGATCGGCACTGTGAATGACGTTGACTTCATGCATATGGCGGATGAGACGCATGATGCAATGGCGGTGGAGGAGAGGGAGCGGGACCATCGCATGATGTTAGTCGAAGATGAATGGGCCCGCTACGTTACTGCGGCTACCCGGTTGAGGCAGAGTGGAGGATTCAAGCATGGCATAACCCTTCTCGATTGGTGGCGTGAAAATGCCAACCACTTCCTTGTTGTTTCCCAGCTTGCCCGTATCATGATGTGCATTCATGTTAGTCAAATAGAATGCGAGCGTGTATTCTCACTAGCAAGGCCGGTGACTCAGCACTTGCGCAATAAAATGGAGGTGGAGATGATGTCTACGCAGGTGTACATCATCAAGAATGTGGATGCGGCTGCAGAGATTCAAGACATCTTGACCAAGCAGTTCGGCAACAACATATACGACCACACCTTCTCCAAAACCTTACAGATTCCGTATGAGCTCCATCACGCCCGGCAGATTGCAACAACACGCGAGGAGCATGCGCCGGACAGTGATTGCAAGGGACAAGCACTTGATCGTGAGCTTGCATCGAGTGAGGAGCTAATTCGCGATATAGAGTTCACAGCTGGCAGCCATGGCAACCGCTTCATGTTTTGATGCATTAAATGTAACAAAGTGCATATGGTAGGCCGACAGGTCGGGAGTGCAAGGGGCGTAGACATAAAAACTTGTAACTATGTTGTCAATTACATTTTTTTCGTCTCTGCATAATCACTATATTTATTGTCATCGTTGCTAGACTGCTGCAACCCGGTTCAGGGGCTAGTTCAGCTCAGTTCAACGCCGAACTGAATTCAATTCAGTCGGTTCAGTAGCCGTTCAGAAGTTCAGTTCAAACTGAACCGCAGTTCCGTTTTAGTCGGAACTGAATTCAGACTGAACCGCCCGAATTCAGTTGAGTCTGACTTATCTTTCAGATTCGGAGTTCAGCACAACCCTATGAAGAACATATGCTACTGTTATTATTAAAACACGAATATGAGTTTTTACATGTACAACAACTATGTTGTCCACTTCTAATAAACGCAATTGCCCAAGAGAAAGATCATCTTTAGGAATCATATAGCTATCAAAATTGATAAGTGTTTCGTCCTCAGTATTATAGTCAGAATATTCATAGCTCCAATACCATTGGTGTCTAATAGCTTTTAAAGTAATAGCTGTATCAACAACTTCGTCCATTGTTTTTTCCTTTTTTTGGTCAGATTGATTTGAATCTAGAGGTTTGCATATCCAATATCATGTGTACGGGACAGTAACTCTAGCGGTTACTGTTACCGTTAATATCGGCGCGTCTCACCTGCAGGGCAACCACCTTGCCCGAGCAGTTAGACGCAGCCAACGACCAACGACTTCCCCAACGGTCAGCTCTAGCTAGCCCGTGCCTTATAAGCCGTAGCTAGCCACGAGCCTAGGCACTCTCTGCTTTCGCGCTCAGCCAATCTAGGCTTCGCGCGAATGCAGTCTCGACTCTAGTAGTCGAGCAGGGTGTCAGTTTTACCTTTTCGTCCCATGCGCACTCGAGCGTCACGCGACACTTCCCCTCGTTCAGCTACGCAGTTCCCCACTATGCAGCCCGAGCAGTCGACATCCGCCGCAGCGGCCGACCCTCACGCTACCACACTCGAACAACGCACAGCCGAACAGATTCGTACGGCGGTTTTGGAATCGGAACAACGCATTACTGAGCAGTTTTTGGCGGCTAACGCTGCCTTACTCGCTCAGCTTCGACAGCCGACAGCCACACCCGCTACTACTGATCAACAGCAGTCCATTCCCACCGACGCGACCACAGCGACGGAGGGTGGCAAGGAGGCCCCTGTGCCACCTATCGACTTGCTTGACGACGAACCCGACCCCTCCGCGGCCGAATTCGTCGACTTCACCTACTACGGCGAAGTCATCCCACCCGGCCTCGAACGTCCCCCTCGCGACGTCGACGAGCCACGTCTGTGGACACTCACGGACGACACCGCCCGCTCGCTAAGCGACAAACGCACCCAGGCAGCCTACGACGAGTACCTACACATCGGGTGCTATGCCTTCTTCGACAGCTGCGCCAACGCGGCAATCGGCGAGGCTCTGGACACGCTGTCGCACGGCACACCTCTACCGCCAGAGCAGGCGGAAGCGATTACCCTCATCCGAGCGGGTCATCGCACCCACATGGCGACGGAGGAGGCCGCCCGTACTAGATTGGGCTTCCTCCGCCTCACCAAGGGCGGACAAACGAGCACAGATGCGGACCGCGTCTTTGCCGAACTGGCCCACGAGCGCTTCTGCCGACCGCGCCCTGCCGCGGTCTCCGGCACATTGGATGCGCTTCGCCAAGCGTTCGTCGACCGCACGCTGGAAGTCAGCCTACACGCCGCCGGCAAGGCCGCCGCCGGAGCTGCCTTCGCGAAAGTCACACCGGACAAGCCTCCCGGCCCCGATGCGCGAGCCCGCAAAGCCGCCGCCGACAAACGCAAGGCCGCTGCAGCAGCAGCAGCCGCAGCCCGCGCCACCCCCGCCCCGAAGCCGACCGACCCGGCTAAAACCTCGACCAAGAAATGACGGTGTGGCCCGCCGCTCCGATTCCTGCTCCCCGACGTCTTCCTTCATGCGCCACCGCGTGCGTCGAAGATGGCGGGAGTGGGAGCGCATCGGAGCGAGCGGCCAAGTCCTAAACTGGATCCGCCATGGCGTTCGCGTAAAGTTCAAGCAAGGTCTACGCCCCAAGCCCTTCAACCACGGCATCTCTATGCTCGACGCGACGCCGGCCCAACTCGAGTTTCTAAACTCGGAGCTCCCCCGCTTCGAGGCTTGCGGAGCTTGGGAACGAGCGGACAACCCTCGCTACGTTTCCCGGATGTTTTTAGTTCCAAAACCCGGGTGCAACCAATGGCGTTTGATTATCGACCTTCGAGAACTCAACCGTTATTGCTCGACCTTCACCATGACGTGCGAAACTCTCAAGCACCTACGTCACCTCTCGCGGCCGGGCGACTACTTCGTCTCCCTCGACCTTGCCGACGGGTACTACACCCTTGGCATCCGGGAGGAAGACCGCGACTTCTTCACGGTCAACTACCGCGGCACGCTATGGCGCCTAGCATGCCTCCCCATGGGTTGGTCGGGGTCGGCTTACTACTTTTGCAAGCTAACTCAAGTGTTCACAAACCACCTTCGTCGCCCCCCGCCACCGGTGCCTACGGCCACTTCCCCTCACAGTCGCCGCCCCACCAAGCGCTTCCTCCGAAACACGCGGTGGCGGGGAATTCGACTCCTACCCTACATGGACGACTTCCTTTTCCTCGCCGACTCCTACGAGGACGCCCTCCTAGTGCGACAGCGCGTTCAAGCCCTACTCGACAGCCTCGGCCTCGAACGCAACCCCAAGAAGGGCGTTTGGACACCTACCCAAGTAGGCGACCATTTAGGCTTAACGGTGGACCTCCATCACGGCATGTTTCGCGCCCCCCCCGCAAAGCTCCAACAGCTCGCGCAACAAGCTTCATCCCTCCTCGGCCGAGCTGCGTCAAACGCCCGGTGGCTACCCACTCGCCAACTCGCGGCTTTCGCCGGAAAGGCGCAGTTCCTCTACTTCGCCATCGCCCCCGCGCGCTTCTTTTTGCGCGAGCTACACAACGTGTTAGCCACACGGGTTGGGTGGGGCGGACGCGTCCGCCTCACCCACCAACTACGCCGAGACCTCGAGTGGTGGCGCACGGTCCCCACTCAACACAACGGGCGGTCCATCTACAAGCCTATCGAGACCGCCTACCTCCACGCCGACTCGAGCGACTACGGTTGGGGGGCCGTTCTCAACGAGAACTCCAACTATCAAGCCCGAGGCTTTTGGAGCGCTACCGACCGCCAACAACACATTACGTGGAAGGAACTTCGTGCGGTGCGACACGCGGTGAAATCTTTCCTACCCCAACTCCGAGGCCGACAAGTCCTCCTACACGAGGACAACACGGCGGTGGTCGCCGCCCTCACCAAGCTCACCTCGCGCTCGCCCGCCATGATGGCCGAACTCCGTCGCCTATGGTACCTCCTCGACAGCAACGACATCAACATCCGGCCGCGCTACATCCGCTCGGCGGCCAACATATGGGCCGACGCGCTAAGCCGGGAGTTGGACTACGAAGACTGGCAGCTCAACCCTCGTGTTTTCGCCTACCTTCAACGCCGGTGGGGGCCGCACAGTATCGACCGTTTCGCCTCGATGCTCAACACGCAGCTACCACGCTTCAATGCCCGCTGGCGCGACCCCCTGTGCGAAGACATCGACTGCCTACACCTCCCCGACGCGGCGTGGAAGTGCGAGAACAACTACTGCAACCCCCCTTGGTCTGCCCTACCGGCGCTGGCAGCAAAACTCGGACAAGCTCAAGCAGCGGCTACCGTTGTCGCCCCCTACTGGCGAAACAAAACGTGGTACCACGCGTTCGCACGCTTGGCCACCGAGACCGTGCACTTCCCAGCGTCCCGCGACCTGTTCTTTCCAGGCAGGCTGGGCAAGCACGAAGGGATCGGGCCACCCGCGTGGAGCATCGTGGCCTTTCGGCTAACACCCCCTCTTGGCTCTACACGCGACGCGGTGCGATTGGCCGAGCGATATGCCCGGACCGATTAAAAACGCCTGTACAGCTCGTCCCCCCTCTGCGTACAGGACCGCCGCGCTACGGCTTACGCCGGGAAGCAGCACAGTCGCCCTGGTCCACCGATTTAGCTGAAACTTTCCAGGACCTCCTAGGATCGGACAGACTCGGGGTTACGGCGGTTGCCCTACTCAGCAACTCGCTAGCGCCCTCGACGTACACGAGCTACCAGAGCGCAATCGGGCAATTTTTTATTTTCTGTGCAGAAGAAAACATCGCCCCGCTACACGCCACACCCGCCACAATGGTCCGTTACACGGCCTGGCTGGCCCTACGCGGCACGGTCGCTGCGAGCTCGCTGCAACCCTACTTCTCCGCCATAAACAAGTTCTTCCGTGACCACCGGCGCCAGCCTGTCGCCGTGGGCGAACTTTTGGCGGACGCCCGCCGCGGCCTCGAAATGCTACAGCACCGCCTGGTACCTACCACCGCTCGCCTCCCGCTACCCGCACAAGTCGCCCTGGACATCCTACACTACGCCAACACCCTTCACGATACTTTCGCGTGGACCCCTGCTGCCTTCCCCCAGATGCAACGCTTCCGGGCCTGTTTAGCGGTGTGCGTCAATTACACGTTTTTCTGCCGCGCCGAAACCGGCGCCCGCTGCCAGACCGGCGACCTGGTGGTCGACAAGCCTTCGCAGCAAATCTGCCTCTACGTGCGGAAGTCTAAGGGGGACCAGCGCCGCGACGCCAGCGATAAACTAGTCATCGCGGTCCCTGTAGCCGCTAACCCCGTCCTGGCGAACCTAATCAACTACTACACAGAACAACGCGCTATCTTCTGCACCAAATTCTACAGCAAGCCACCCCCGCTCGCCTTCTGGAGTTTCTCACCTTCAGAACCCTCTACCGATTGGGGTGCCGCGTCCACCATCTCCACCTGGCTCTCCCTCGCCCTCCTCGCAGTCAACTCGTCCGCGCCCGCCGGCTTTAAATGGACGTCGCACAGCCTACGGAAAGGCGCGGCTTCCGCTGCCAGCTGCATCGGCGCGCCCCTCCCCGTAATAAAATTTATGGGTGGCTGGGCCAAGAACAGCTCTGTGACCGAAGGAAAATATATTGACCCAACCATGACCCCAACACCTGCTGCTTGGCGGTTCTTCGGCTGGCTCACTCCGTCCCCCCCGCAACACTAATTCTGGCTGTGCAAGCCTTTGGCTTTAGGTTACTGGCAAAACGTGCCCTAGGGTAAATGGTCAGATTGATTTGAATCTAGAGGTTTGCATATCCAATATCATGTGTACGGGACAGTAACTCTAGCGGTTACTGTTACCGTTAATATCGGCGCGTCTCACCTGCAGGGCAACCACCTTGCCCGAGCAGTTAGACGCAGCCAACGACCAACGACTTCCCCAACGGTCAGCTCTAGCTAGCCCGTGCCTTATAAGCCGTAGCTAGCCACGAGCCTAGGCACTCTCTGCTTTCGCGCTCAGCCAATCTAGGCTTCGCGCGAACCCACCCACCCATCCCTATAATCCTGCGCTAATTGACCCCCAGACCCTGTCTGTGGGTGTCCTTTGGCCAAATTGTAAGCAAGCTGACATCTTTGGCAAAACGTGCCCTAGGGTAAACTTCTTTTTGCTTGGTGGCCTCCACTGCTTTTTCTTGTAATAAAGTGTTTTATATTGCGGTGATGGTACGCTTTCGATAGACGATGGTGAGTACAGCGACGGGTACTGGTGCCGTAGTAGAATCTACACGAAATATAGGGTGGGCCGTCCTCACGTCATGGCAGGAACGGGCGGGATGTAGTGCAGTGTTCCGGCTGCACGCTCGGCCCCGCCAAGTCAGGCTCGTTCGGCATACCAGCGCAGCAGGGTGCGTTGAAGCCCTTCGCCCTTGCGATCCCGAAGCGCACCACTCTCAAATCGCTAAGGCAAAGTCTTTGGGTTTGCGAAGCGCGTTGGTTGTCCTATGGACTAGAAAGTGACACCAACACCGCGACCCGTATCCAATTTTTTAAGGTGCCGCGTTTTACAGGGTATCCGTTTTTTATTTTCGTCACCGTCACCAACAACCCCTCGCCAGCGGAGTCGCGCAGGTGCGGGGAGCGAGGGGACGGAGGGGACTGTTAACCGTCTGTTTCCCATTCCAAGCCGCAAGCGTGCGTTACATTCAGGGCGGGTGGCTGCGGCTGAGGTTAGAGCTCGGAGCCTGCCACTAAGGGTGGGTGCTGTGGGCCGGCGCAAATGCCTCGGACAGGTACGATGTCTGGCACCAACTTCGGAAGTTGCAGCAGCTGGAGGGTTGAACGCGTGTCGATTCTGAGGAAAAAAAACTTGGAGGAGACATTTGAAACATGGTCGTGAATAGTAGACGCCTGGCGCTGACAGACGGTGTGTCCCCTCAGACACGAACGGCGCTGCGCACTGTCCGGGCGCTTGCGAGTTCGATATTCGAGTGCTTGAAGAGCATGTGCAGTACATCCCGGAACAGCATGCGCTGGCGTGGGGTTCAGTTCGTGTGTTGCAGCACAACCCTACACCAGTTTGGGTATACAGGTAGGGGTAGATGCAGTTGAATTCTGTCCTGAATTTCAGTCTGACACCCGGAGTTTATCCACTAAACGTTTGGACAGGTTAACTTGTGCTTCTACTTCCTGTTTGTCCGTTTGCAGCTCCACTTGCAATAAGATAGCGTGGGCAAATTTCAGCGCGCATTCATTATTTGGAAGGTATGTGCATGCGCTCTTTCGCGCGCATGTGTTTGTGTATGTCTATGGCTGTAGCTGGCTGGCTGGATATTGTGTGTGTGTGTGTGTGTGTGTGTGTGTGTGTGTGTGTGTGTGTGTGTGTGTGTGTGTGTGTGTGTGATTTGATGTGTATCTTGTGTTTTGATGATAAATTTATCAGAATAGAGCTCACATCATCCCACCGCGATAATCCACAGGGATCCAAAAGAATATTCTGCGGCAAGCAGCAACACAATTGATGGCGAGGTTGACAGCTCGTGGTCAGAAATTGTTGAACTCGTCGAGGTAAGAATCGTTTTGGTTAAGCTTCTCATCTGCCCGTTTCGCCTTTTCCGTCGCAATGCAAGTGACTGGCGTGCGCTGGACTGAATCTGGAGCCGCAATGAATGGCACTGGCTGCAGACCTCGGGGTGCACAGTGGAGGTGGAGTTTCGGTGTAGCAACGCGCGGGAAACTGGGGGCTGCTTTTCACGCAGGCTGCCAGGATGGCCACCGAACATGCCAGCAAACATCCTGAACCGGTTTCTCGGCTCCAGGTTCAGGCTGGTTTATAGTGTAAGGGCAACAGCAGCTTGGGTGTGAGCCACATGCAGGGAGCATTATCCGCACTACCAAGCTGACCTGTGCTTTGTATGGATTCCTGCAGACCGTGATTGTGCCTGGGGAGATGCTGGGTAAAGTGGATGCAGGGGGGGTGTCCTGTTGCCTTATCCAGCTTGCTGGTGGCACTGTGAGGGATGCAGAGAATGACATGCAGCGAGTCATGGCAATGCATGAGACGTCCCCTATTTTCCGGTGCGTTTGTCCGATTCAGCCCATTGTCCCTCTCTCACCAGCATTATTGTGAGCCTCTTGCCATGAGAGGTGACGGCCAAGCGCATGTTAGGTTTATGTTTGACTACGAGGGAAGGCTGCTACAAGCGAATCACAGAGCCATCAAGCATTGCCAGCAGCAGCTGGCCGCTGAAGAGGAGCTCACCATGTGGTCATTATTCAAATTGGGGCAATATGCAAGTAAGTATGGTCCCCTGTACACTGTGTCTTGAGCCCAGTACCTTTGCTTGCATGAAGAGGGGGGTTGGGGCGTCGAGTGAGTTGGCGTGCTTGTTTCTGAATCAGCCGAGGAGCTGCGGTTAGAGGAATACAGCCAGGCAGTCGACACGGTGTTCAACAAGCGGCAGACCTTTCGCTGCCAGCATGAGCGGATGTCTCGGAAAAATTCTGGAAGTCGGAAATGGGTGGTGCGTGCGTCATACACTTTTCTCCTCTGCATTTTTCAGTTTTCTGCGATTTGTCGGTTTATTGCAGGGACGATTCTCATGCATACGGAGGCCGAGTGCTTTAGAACAGTAAGCCTGCTCGTAAATAATAACGGAATTTTTTTCTCATCAGGAACTCGAGATGTGGCCTCTGGTGGATCCCGTGTCAGGCCAGCCTGCAGTTCAGGTGCCTTGCATTTCTGTACTCAATGTAATTCTCGAAGTCGTTTGTGCGTGAATGCGTGCGTGTGTGTGTTTGTGTGTGGAAGGGGCGGGGGTGTTGTTTGGCTGTAGTTTAGCTAGTCGTCTGATATATTTTGATGCACTGTAGATCAGCCAAACGAATATGACGAGAACAAAGACGGTCGAGGTTGCGTTAAAATCTGAGAAGGAGGAGCTTAAGACAACCAAGGAGGCGCTGGAGGCTGAGCTCATGGAGACAGGGTATTGGCTTCTTACTGTGTCTTGTACCGCGCACATTCATGTTCCCTGTTGTGGGGTTCATAACCAGGTTTAAAGAAAACTCCCCGCTTACTCAACTTGATACCGCTCGTCGTCAGGCGTCAGAGGAGCTCTGGGCGGTCTAAGATGATGAAATCGCCGATGCAAGAGATTGTAGAGCTCTTTGACAATCTTGCTGAGGGCGGTCCACTGCCTGACAAAGATAAGCTGCTCAAATACAGGTACTGCATCACACACACACTTGTTGCGTACATTGATGATTTGAAAAGTGTTATCATTGCGACATGAATGTTCACATGCTTGTGCTACTGGGGCGCCCTCCTTCCTCCGCAAACCGAATGCTTGTATCCCATCCCCCACTCGAAGGGCCTTGGTTACGGGGAGCGCCAACCTTCGGGAACCGACGAACATTGTCGGAGAGCTGCTTCACGATGAGACGCTGGAGGTGTGTCATTTCTGGCGCTATCCACTGCCTTTGGCGTGTGTGGTTCCCGTGTGTTGTTGAGCTCTGTTGCTTACATGCAACGCCCTTGCGGTTCCCCACCCCGCAGAAAGACGTCGGTCTCTCCATTCTGCAGCAGCTTGGCTACAGATTTTCCCGAACAGAACGGAGAACCAGCCACCGTATTTCGAGAGAGTACGACTTCGCTGGGCCGCAAGCCTCAAACTCTTCATTTGCATCGCAGATCTCAAACTCATCATTTGCCACCCAAAGTAGGACGAGCCTCACCCCTCGCTGGCCAACTGTGCCATCCAACTATTTGCTTGGGCTTGTGTGAATATTTGCATGCTGATCTATTCTTGCATTGCTTGTCAAGGTGCGCGAGATTTCGGGCAGATCGCCAGCCATGCCGTGATGGAGGTCAGCGGTATGATGCAGCCCTTAATGCAGGAGGACGAAAGGTTGGGTCCTCACCAGTCAGCCCCTTCGTTCGTCCTCTATTCTGGTATTTTTGGCAGACGTTACTGCTGCTGCAACAGTTTGGTAGGGGGGGCAGTATACCTCCCCGTCACCGATCATATCCTGTTTCTTTCCTCTCCCCTGTGCAGAGACGGCCAGCAGTCCTCGATGAAGATGCTGATGGGGATAGCTGGGCCTAAGCTGGTGCCGGCAATCGAGCGGGTCCTTGCCAAATCCTGCGACTGGGATTTCAACGTGTTTGAGCTCGATGAGGTATCGCAGCATAATCCGCTGTCAACGCTGGGCTTCTTCTTTATGAAACAGGTACGCAACACATGATTGCGCGCCTGCACGGATACGCGTGAGATATGTATTAAAACTGTCTCTGTGGGAGGGGGAGGGAGAAAGGGAGGGGGGAGGGGCGCCGAGCACATACTCTTTCAGCGAGGTTTTGTTTGGAGTGTAAATTTATGCTTTAGCATACGTGCGCGCGCGTGTGTGGGCGTGGTGTGGGTGATTTTTTGCGTGCATGTACGTGCGTGTTTGTGTATTTATTTCTGCGCGCCCGCGCGCGCGCGCGCGTGTGTGTGTGTGTGTGTGTGTGGTTTGAAGAGGGGGGGGGTGGTTGAGGAGGTCAATATATTTTCCGCAAATATGGACAACGGGATTTATTCTGAGCTACAGACGCATGCCTGCGCGGATGTGCGTACGTGTGTCTGTGTGCATATGTGTGTGTGTGTGTGTGTGTGTGCGTGCGTGTGTGTGGGTGTGGGTGTGCGTGTGCTGATATGTGTTTGATGGGGTGGCGGTTTATCACTGCTGTCTATGCGCTGTTTTGCAGTCTGGATTGGCGCAATACTTCGCTCTTGATGAGCGGCGGCTGTCACGATGGCTGCGTGCGATTGAAGAGGCGTACTGCAACAACAGCTACCACAACCGGATCCACGGAGCCGACGTGACTCAGAGGCTTTTCGTCATGCTGACGAGGGGCGGGTTGCAACAGGGGCTGAGTCACATTCACAAACTGGCTGCACTCCTTGCTGCGGTGCGCTCATTTCTTTTCAAGTATGACCTTGCTCTTGCACTTGTCAAACCCTGATACCCTAATGTCAATAATCATCATCCTACTTTGTGTGTATGTGTGTGCAGATTGTGCACGATGTGAACCACCCTGGCCACACCAACGACTTTCTGGTCGCCGTGGAAGACCCGCTGGCCATCACATACAACGACACCTCACCTCTGGAGAACCACCACCTTGCCGCCGCCTTCAACATGCTCCGCAGCAGCGAGTACAACTTTATGGAGGAGATCGAGCACGACGCCTTCCGAACCTTGCGGTCCCTCATGATCGAGCTGGTCCTCGCGACAGACATGAAGAAGCACTTTGAAATCCTTTCGCACTTTCAGGTCGGACCGCCCCACCGTCGCCTCTCCCTTTCTCATTTGTGTGTTAAACCAATTGCTCAACGGTCACCCAGTTTGTTATATTTACAATAGGTCGCTCTATCCGTCGCGGGGAGTAAAAGCTCGGGGAACACTCAAAAGCCGAGCAGTGCTCAGTTGGCGGAGGGGATACGTCAGCTGTGGGTTCGAATCCCGGATGAAGACATGGACGACGCTCAGATCGCGTTGAAGCTCAAGGTGAGCAGCGCATTTCATTCCTTTCCACACAATGGCGCCGAGGGTGTGTGATGTTTCTCAGACAAGCGTGTGTCGTCTTTAGTGTGCCCTGCATTCGCTGCATGTTTTGGGGGGATACCACGCTTAGCGACGTGGAAATATTGCTTTGCGATGCAGATTGCTCTGAAGGTTTCAGATCTCGGACACCTGTCTGCTCCACGCGACATCCACCAGCAGTGGGTCGACCGGCTGCAGGAAGAGTTCTTCTGTCAGGTGCCCCATCCCATCCCGTCATTGCACGGCAGCTGCCGGACTCGCAACCATCGCCAGCTGGCAGGAGACCTGCTGTTTGTTGCCCTCACAGGAGATTGTGGGTTGGGTTGTGTAGGGCGACAAAGAAGTGCTCAACATGCTGCCAGTGTCCCCTTTGATGGACAGAACCAAGCCGGGCATTACGACAGCCCAGGTGCGCCCCCCACTATCGCAGTTGTATCTCGTGTGCTAGGTGAGAAGAGTGTCACAAAACAACAAAACAAGCGGTTATTTAGGTTCGAAAGGGTTGCATCGTATTTTTTGACCAATGCTGTGTGGCTCCTGTCCTGTCGTTATGCAGGTCGGCTTTTTCGAAGTTGTCGCGATGCCGCTGTTCAACAGCTTAGTCACAGCATACAGCATGTGCCGCCCCATGCTGGAGGTGCGGCTCCCATTGAAGTCCCGCGTGTGAAATGGATATGAAAAACTTGTTAGGGTTTACAGGTTTTCCCGTAAGACTATGAAACGACGTGAACCCTGTTATTAGTTTGTCGTTGGCACCCACTGTCCAAGGGTGAGGAGCTCGCAGCGGTAGCGAAGGATGGCGTAGGGTAGACTGCGTGTGCTTGGTATTGACTGGGTGGTGTGCATTATTCGATGGCGACAGGCTCTGGAAGCAAACTACGCAATGTGGGCGCAGCAAGAAAAAGCTCAAGAGCCGAGGCTGAAGATGAGGAAGCGTCTGAATACAATCTGAGCTTCATCACCTGCTTTAGCAGCTTTAGGCCTGGAGACCGACCCCACACCCTTAGGTACTTGTACAGTTGTGGGCGAAATCGAAATCAGCGTGCAGGATGTAGTAAGTAGGCTATCTATCAGTGTGTGCTGTCATATATCGACTACGCCATTTTGTTTTATGCGTACACTCCTGAAAAAATAGCATCTTTTTTTCACACTACGCCGTCATCTCCGTGCTGCGCGCCAAGGGTTTGCTGTTCCAGCACGATCACCAGTTTCCCAACCTTGTGCTCAAGGCGCTCGACTGGTTGCTCGGCCTCATTGTTGTTTTCGTGTGTTTTGAACTCCGTTCTTTCCCGTGGTAAATTTCACGTAGGTAGTTTTTTGTACTTATTACTGTTGTAATCTGTCATATTATTGTAAGTTTTTTTTCCTTGGCGGGAAGGGGGGGGCGGGGGGGGCTGCTTTTTGCTTTGCATGGGTTTGCCACGGGACCTCAGCTCATGCAATTGGTGTGGCAATGGTTTTCACTTGCCGAAAACGAAATGTGTACGATCGCGTGACTGCCGTCATGAGCGCCACACGCGGAAGTTGCAGAAGCGCTCAAGCCGAGGTGGAGACTGATGATGTATTCATGCACATCGCAACGCCATCTTCTCATGCATGCTGGAGGGTGTAAGCCCGGGATGTTATTTTGAATGCACGCATTTTTTAGTAAGTTTGCGAATGTATGCAACACAGGCTTCGGTGGTTTGCAATACAGCCTTGTTGTGAGTGCTGTGTTTCGTGAAAACGCTAATAATAACGGCATTATGGAAGTTGAGCCTTTTGCACATTACAAACAATTGAAAGGCGAGTGGCACATGCGAGGTCCATTACGCATGTTGGAGCGCAACACGGTCACGGTGGTGTTTGGCACTACTCATTGGCACGATTTGGGTACATGTAGATGGCTTAGACCCACACTCGCCTCATCAAATCTAGTGATTTTACCATTCCTTATACCATGAACTAGATTTACTCCAATATGATTGTAGATTCACTATTTCGCAGCGCTGTGAGGATTCTAATGCTCTTCAGAAACCCGCGCGTAGTTTAGGGCTTGACTTTGCCCATGTGTGTAGCTGAATACACCACTTGAGCAAAGCACAATCCCCGGTGATGCTCTATTCTACCCATCCCCTTTGCGTTGCAATCATGCTCGAGTCCCAAAGCAAGGCATAGTAGGCGACCACACAGTTTTCCAGTCAGTTCGATTCGTGTGTTTAATATTGGACTTATATTGGGAGGCGCCGACATTGTCCCGCATTTTGTGGAAATTAGTGATTCCGAGGTTCCTGGGGATGGCGTGTAAGTTCCCACAAGTTGGTCCAATATTCCAAGAGCTCACGATTCATATGTGCCGATGAATGCGGATTGGTCTTCATATTATGAGGACATGCATGTCCGACATGCGGGAGTCCTACCCAAGTGAAGGCATTGTCGGCTACCGGCATGCCTGATTGCTCCTGCTCTATATACTTAAGACACCCCCACATATGAAAGTGTCTATCATGAGCACAGCAAACACCACTGCTCAGCCGCCTCATACACCATCAGGTCGATCGCTCGTTTCGAGCTACACGTGGCTTATCATTCTGGAGAAGCACTTGAGCTCTAGTCGTCTTAATTTTCTCATGCTAGGTTCAGATGTGACCATTGACTTGGTAAATGCTATCAATGCGTATTTTATGCCCTCTGATACATTTGGTCAGTCCAACACCATTTCAAGAGCCACCTTAGTGGCAACCTGGCACAGCTGTCGCCAGATGACGACAGTTTGGGAAGCCCGTAGTGACTAAGAAAGCTAATTTACAATGACAACACCGCTCGTCCTACTGATTGTGAGTATTCCCCCTCCCACCGCCAAATTTTGACAAAACCAGAGTTGGGGGGGCACTGCCATTATTGAAAGAAGTGGCGGGCGACATTGGCCTATTCAGCGACGGCGACAGAAGCGGCCGTTGCTGCTGCCTCACCGCCCCCGCAATCGCAGTGGCATCGATGGTGAATGCTGGCCACTGCCCTGAGCGAGGAGGATAGTGGTCGACTTGTGGCATCCCGGAAGACGAAGCAGGGGGTGTCGTCTCCCCCGGGTCGTGTTCTCTCAGCCCAGTGCTTGTGTAACTATGAGACACAGAGGGCGCTTCCGCAGTGCGTGCAGAGAAAGGGGCTTCAGCTTCGGGTGTCGACTGGTTGGACTGGCCCGCGGAAACGGAAGCCACACGGCGCAGCTGAACCGTGATCCTCACCCGTTCCACCGCCTGCGTGAGTGTCCTGATGAGTTTGCTCAGCTCAGTTGCCTGCATTCCGTCCAAAAGGTACCCCTGCAGGTGATTGTTTTGCTGCTCCATGCGTGTCAGCTCTGACTGCAACGAGTGGTTTTCCTCTGACGTCTTCCGCAGCCGAGTCTCAACCTGAATAAAAGAGTTAACACGAGGCTAGTAAGCAGCTGTGCATAGCTGAGTGCCATGTGAAAAACACACACACACACACACACACACATGACACAGGGAGAGGGAGGTAGACTGAGAGGACTTACTTCTTGTTGCAAGGCTTGAAACCGTTCTAATGTCTTGCGTTCCATCTCAAGCTGCTCCTCCTTCATAGCCAGCTCCCCCAGTACGTCTTGCACCTGCGCTTCCATAGCTGCCAGGCGCTGAACGGAATCGGAATCTAAGGCACCTGCAGGCACGCTCTGCTGTCGAGTCGCAAGCTGCTGCTTCAAACGCGCGTTGTCCTCCATGACTGCCTGCAGCTGCTGCTCCAAAACATCACGGTCGGCGTGCAAGACCTGCAGCGCGATGTCTTTCTCTAGTGGCTCTGATGCCGAGGAGTCACCGTCTACAAAACTGCCACCGTCCTGCTGCTGCTCTGCCTCCTGCCGCATCTCACTTGCGTTTCGAAGGATGTCCTGCCCGTGGTGTTTCAGCCCACAAAGCTGCCTGTCCCGCTCCCCGAGCTCCCCCTTCAGCAGAAGCATCTGTTCCCGCATTTCTACGATGACATCAATATAATTGTCGTGCAGATCGCTGCGACTGCTGCTGTTGCTCTCCCCTTCTGCTTCAGACAGCTTCCTTGCCCCGTTGCTCATGCTTTCTTTTGATGACACGGGCTGCTGCAACAGAAGCGGAGCCGCGTCACTGCTGCCATTGGCCTTTGGCTCCCGCTCCACAGAACTCACCACCCCACCGACTCGGCTACGCTCATCTACAGTAGACCTACTGGAGTTATTTGGATAATCTAGCAGCAGTTTCGTGAGACGCTCTACCCTTTGCTGCAGCTCACATTTGCTCCGCTCATACATCAGCCGCACCGCGCGTTCCTCCTCAAGCTGCTCCCGCAGAGACAGCACCTCTTCCAACGCTGCCATGTCCGCCCCACTGCTGTCCTGCGCTCTATTACCCAGCGAGCGCTCGTCATACGGTGCCCCATACAGCGACGGCTGCTGTGGTAACGCACCCTGTTTGTGAGCAAGCTGCTGCCTGAGGTCATGCACCTCCCGCTGGTAGCGCAACAGCAGCTCTTGTGCACTGTATCTCTCCTGCTGATGCACCTTTATTGTGACCAGCTTTGCACGGCTCGCAAACTTCAGAGTGTTGTGTGTCTCCTCTGCCTGTGCTGCAGCAGGGGTGACGGTGCAAATGATGCACATGCTGGCTCCTGTGCCAGAGAGGCTGCTCTGCAACAGGCGAGTGAGCTTCGAGTCTCGGTACGGAATGTGCACGGCGCTCTGA
>JAPMLY010000553.1:72500-134520 GCA_026401115.1 Tetraselmis chui
GACAAGACTCGTGGAAGTTGTGCAACAGTTTATCACGCTCCATTTATATGAAGCCCAGACAGTTGACCACGAGGCAAGTCGCCTTTTAATTTGCGGCAGCCTTGGAAATCACACCCCTCCCCTCTTCCCGGGATGGTTTGGAATTTGCGTCGCTAGTGCACTCACTCTGCGTCCCCAACTCTTCGCAGATTGAGAGCGCAATTGGCCTCCTGGAAGTGCTCTTTGAGGTGCGAGCATGCTCTGGAACTGACCCTGATTGTCTAGTTTCGTATTTTCTTTGTTGTCTCAGCCTTCAATTTCCCCTGTCACGCCAATGGCAGCGCCCTCTTGTTAAGAATAAATGCGCTGACATACCCGCTGTATACAGGGAAACGAGACGAGCAATGCGGCTCCATATTCCATTTTCTACAACGACGCCGTTAATAGCGACGACTTCAACATTGTCGAAGACTACAAGCGATGGAAGAACCCGTGCCAAGCGTTTTCTTTCTGCGATAAGGCGTTTGTGTACGACCCTGCGTCCAAGAGTCGCATCTTGCAGGTGCGTGGGTTTGCAGCTGCTCAGTTTGGCAATGAGTATCAGCAGTCGGACGTGCTGGAGTCGTCTTGGATATTGAGGCAACGGGGCTCCCACGCGTTCGCTATTCAGTGCTAGCTGTTCTGGATATTTGCGACAGTCCTGTTTCCTTCTCACTTAGCAAACGGGTTCATCACCATGGTTTACTGAGTGCTTGTGCACGTTCCGCGCCTCGTCAGCTCGAAAACGACCGCGCCATGTGTAACGAGTTTCAAGACGCTCTGCTGCGATCTGTTCTCTTGAACGCCACCAGTCCCTATTTCGTGCTCCGAGTGCGAAGGTCGCCGTATCTTGTGCACGACACTCTCCAGCAAGTCGAAGGTGCTTTGTCCTCCGGGTCTCTGAAAAAGCCTCTGAAGGTATGTGCTTTCACGGCTTATTCTGCACTGAGAACAGTGATGCCATGTTTGTCCTCAGCTATACTCTTCGGCATTCTGCCTCGATACAATAAACCGTTAATGTTGCGTGATACTGAATTTGTTGACTTGATTGTTAGTTTCCGGGTCAGTCTTTCAGGGTAGTAATTTATTTTCGCGTAATGTGCTCTTGAGTCTCTGTGACGCTTTTTTCTCGGCGCGGTATCCGTGTCTTCTATGTTTGTCTCCCCTCATAAGATGGTATAATGCGGCTTTTTTATTTCGTTTCGGCGGCATTGAGCTCCGTGCGTTATTGTCATAGCAACTTGAGACTGCGTCGTCTTTGGGGATATGAATCTTTGCTGTTCAGGTGCAATTCATCGGCGAAGAGGGGGTCGACGAGGGTGGAATTGCGAAAGAGTTTTTCCAGCTTCTCCTCCGCGACATCTTCGACCCGGATTATGGGATGTTTCAGTACGACGACGTCACTCGACTGCACTGGTTTCGGCCGTCTACCTTGGATCAGGAGCAGGAGTATAAGCTCATCGGGATTATGATCGGGCTGGCGATTTATAACAGCCAACTTCTCGAATTGAACTTCCCCATGGTACTCTTCAAAAAGCTGACAGGCAACGCGCTGAAGCTGGACGACTTGCGCGAGGTCTACCCAGAAATCCACCACTCCCTCGAACAGGTGCTTACTTGAAAGGAGTTCTTTTAGTCCCTCGCAAATGTTTTCTTGATCGTTCAATATACGGCGGATTGTATAACTTTAAATGTTTCCATCCAGCTCAGCCACACACTTCCGGCTTTGTTCCCCATGCGCACCAACTACAAATGTTCTGGGGTCCAATCGTTAAGTATGCTCGCGACCCTTTGTGTTCGTATCGTAGCTTTTGAGCCATAACGGCGACGTGGAGTCGGATTTCCGTCTCACTTTCCAGGTAACTGCTCCAAACTGCCCCTTCCACTCCCCTGTCCCTCTACCCTTCCGCTGCCTGATATTAGATTTACAAAATTAAGCATTGCTTATTTTGGGTCTCGATGTGCCAAAAGTTTGGTCTCAATTGTTCGCGGATCAGACCATTGATAGCGCTCACTTTCAGGATTGTCGTGCTTTTTATCTGATCACACCTTTCTTGTGAAGATGTATTTCGGCTGTCGATGATGTCACATCCATGTGCAGGCGTGCAGCGGCGGTTCGGTTGCCATTATGATGGTAAAATGGATGTGAAAACGGCTGTGCGCGTGTTTGGGTGTAGGTGGAATATGAAACGGCGTTCGGAGAACTCAAATGTGCCAATCTTGGCGCGTATGATGGCGGCACTCCTGTCACAAATGACAACCGAGAGGAATTTGTGGAGTTGTATTTACAAAATCTACTCGTCGACAGGATTGCGCCGCAGTACGAGGGATTCTCAAAGGTGGGTGCTTCTTGTTCCATCTTCACTGGCTTCTTTGTGATGCCTCCGCTGGTCGCCTTTTAACCTTTTGTTGGCCCAATTATGGGTGATGTGGGGGAGCAGGGGTTTTACTCGCTGTGCAGCGGCCCTGCCTTGAGGATGTTCCGCGCCGAAGAGCTGGAATCCCTTATCTGCGGTAGTTGCGTGTTGGATTTTGAGGAGCTGCAACGCCACACGGTGTATGAGAACGGATTTACAAAGTGAGATCCAGGAAACCTAGGATGGCTATCGCCCGCCTGTTTGTCACTGCTTTCTACGGTAACCACTTAGAAAGAAATGTTATTTACAGGTCGTGTCCCTTGATTATGTAGGGAATCCACGGCCGTGACCATCTTCTGGGCGGTGGTTCATTCGTTTTCGGAGGAACAAAAGAAGCTGTTTTTGAGCTTTGTCACCGGCTCGGGCAGGGTTCCCATCAAGGTAGGCCCTTGCCCCCTTAGCGTAAATTACAGACGGGAGGTTACCTGTATTACGAATCGTTAGGTATTCCATCCGCGTTGTATTTCATTGTGCCAACGTTTTCTGCTATATGAAGCATGTCCTATATTTTTATGTGAGTTTGTGACTTCGATTATATTGTTGATGCAGGGACTCTCGGACTTGCACCCTCCGTTCACAATCACGAAGAACGGGTCTCACTCCGAACGGCTACCCACCGCCCATACTTGCTTCAACATTTTTCTCCTTCCCGACTACAATGATCGAGACACACTGGAACGGTGCCTACGGACGGCGATAAACAACTCGGAGGGCTTTGGGCTTATGTAGTAGTTGCGTTGGACTTGAGTTAATTTGGCGACTACAGGATTGGTCGTGCTTTGTTTAAAAGTTGCGACGCGTACTTTCAATGTGTACCAGCCGGACCTCTATTGGAACACGTATACTAACGTTCATTCTCAGCAATTATCCGGAAGACTTGGCACTTAAATCGATCACATGTATTATAGTTGTGTTCCAATGCTGCCGAGTCGTTGTGATGCACCCACTCTACCCACGCGTGGCCCTTTCCCGTGACCCCGCCCGCGAATATATCGGCATGCATCTGGACAATACTACACGAGTGAAGAGGCTCTCCACACGGCGGTCAACATTTAAGGCAAGTCTAGGATCTACACTCCTCCATAAAAGTCCGGACATGCAATCCCGTGCCGTAAGGTCTCTCTCGCATACGAAGCCTTGGAATAAATACTCCATGTATTTGTATTTGTACATGCCGAAGATGACATCGCGAATCGATTCCATACCGTTGCTTTGACTAGGTTAGAAGCTTACCCGTTGGTAGCGCTCACGCCAGTCTCGGTAACTCCCGTACAACGTCCGGTTTACACTATTGCTACCGATTGGTGGTTTTCATGGTACCTCAAAGCACCCGGGATTTTGACACGAGATTAGAACAAAAAGAAATCGATCCTTCAGCCAAACTGCAACACATTAATTGTAGTCGAAGCGCCGACAAACTTATAATCAAGTAGCTTCTCGTTTACAAACTACCGGACTTGGAAGAGTAGAAGTAGAAGTACTGCTGAAGTAGTAGAAGTACTACTATAGTAACGTAGTAGAAGTACTTCTGAAGGAGTAGATGTTGAAGTAGAAGTATTGGTGACTCAGCATGGGTTACGAGATGGGTGGGAGTATTAAAGGGGCCATAACCTATTGAAGGTTGGAGCGTAGAAAGGATGGTTACAATGCTTTAAGCTCTATATTTATAACCTTTAGAATCACACATTGCGGTTTTCTCCAAAACGCTTCTTGGACCGTTAGATATATTATCCAACGGTCACAATTCAATCGAGCCTCAAATAGTTGCTGATGTGTCGCATTAAATAGCAATTTCTCAAGTACATTGAAGTAGCGACATACAACAACTGACAAAGTTGATGGGTGATACAAAATGATTTAACACTCTACAAGACACTGAAGGTCATTTCATCTTCAGCATTGTCTCATCCTTGTCTATCACATGACACCGTCTGCGTCCCAATCATGACACGCGCCCACCACATCGTGAGCACACGCTAACCACTATTCTGGGCCCTTAGCTATCGTACATCGGGTATAGTACTGTACGGGCGTACAGTGAAATACCTATGTTTGTCGACCGCGTCGAGTGACACCCAAACGTCCGAGAATTTTAGAGCCCTTAAAGCTACATGCTCCACACACCCCCCTTTTGGTCTGATATGGTCGACGGTGGCAGCCGTTAACCTAACGGCGCCGGCAGTAAGTCGGCATGCGGCGCCATCACGTCGGAACACCCAGTGAACCTATATCTCGGCAAGCACCTCACCACCCTATGCTCAAAACGCAAACTCTAGGGCTAAGCTTTATTTCTGTGGTCGTTTAGGTCAAGGACGACACGCTGTGGGCGGCACGGGGTGGGTGTGTGCTGCGCAACCGTCGGGCCATGGAGGATAACCCACTGTACGCCCGTACAGCGGCCCGCCGATATTCTTTCGGCGTCTCACATGCCCGTCGATCTTGCTACTGGTGAGTTCCTGCACATATTTTTTGGGGCAAGGTAGTAGTACGCACGTATTAAAAGGCTTACACGGCGGAGAGATGACTCCGTGTGGTTCTGTTGGCCGCGCCTATCGCTGTAATTGCTTACCCGGTGGGGGCCCAACCGGCCGCCATCAGGTGGTCAGCAACGTGAGTGCTGAAGCAATCCCTAGGGCAAGAATAGTGGTAGGCGTGTGCTCACCATGTGGTGGGCGCGTGTCATGATTGGGACGCGGACGGTGTCTTGTGATAGACAAGGATGAGACACTGTTGAAGGTGACAGACCTTCAGCGCCTTGTTGAGTGTGTAATCATTCTGTTTTCACCCATCAACTTTGTCAGGTTATGGGCCCTCCTTTTGCTCTCGGTTGGAGTCGACACACTTGACTGGAACCGTTACCTTGAGCTTCTTTTTGCGTGAGTCTTGGGCTTCTGTTGTGCTACACGATTTTCAGGTGTGGCTGGGTCGCAAAAGCGGTTGACTCTCTTTTGTTGGGTGGTTTGCCTTCGAATTCGGGCTGGTAGCGACTTTCCTGTGTTGCTTGGAGCCTAGAAACCACCGACCGTTTTCACTCGCTTGAACAACGCTTGTTCAGTCGCCTGTGCCTTGGATTTTCAGCCTACGCCTTCGTTTTTCATATTACTGGATCCAATATCTGGGTATTTGGCGTCTTTCCTTGCGTCGCTGGGCTGTTTGAGTGCGAGTTGGTGAGACATCTTGCAATAGTGTACTATCACCTGTGTACGACGTCGTTCGACTGGCCTTCCAAGGCCATAGTCCGCCTGCCTACGTTGTTCTGAGTCGGGAAGTACAGCTCGTTGGGATTTTCTCGCAATCCTCGTCCATTTTCGCTCCCCTTGGGTTTTTGGCTTTCAATTTGAAATTTGAAATTTGAAATTAAACACTCCAATACCAGTCGAAACCGGCTGGAGTCTCTGGGCCCCCCCTTTTGCTATGCCATACAGGACTTAGAAGCGTGAGGTAGACCGTGAACCACTAATCCCAACCTCTCCAATGGCAGTAACGATATCGTCTAAAACATACCCGTACCAGTATCCAGGTACTTACTATTTTTTTGACCTATACTAATTTTTTTTTTTCCTGGATACAGTATGAAATAAAAAATGTCGCTATTCTCCACGATACGCGGCCTGCTCCAGCCGCGGCGGGGTTGCCGATCAGCAAGGTTGGTCAGCATGAGCTGGTCGAGTCGAACCTGCCTGACCTCGGCTCCTGTGCGACTCCGGTCGTGCCGGAGGTAGGGGGAAAGGCAGGTGGAAAACCCCCCTCGCGCAGGTCGTCGTCGGACTCGTCTCGATCGGTGCTCGACCCCGTCCGAGATATCGGAGATAGTCTAGCCTCCTCCTCTCGGCGTCGACCCTCCACCTAGTCTAGCCTTCTCCCCCCCCGCGGGGGCTGGGAGGAGAAAAAAGCCATGCTGCAGACGGTGTTCGGCTGGCTCTCCTGCCTCCGAGCCAGATGTCTCCTGTCCCCTGTCCGTTTGCCGTCTGTTTCCACCACCCATCTGATCGCGCTGTGCTGGCCGCACCCTCCCCCGGTGATTTACGTTGTTAGGGGGCCGCCTATACGAGTAGTGTGCCGTTGCGATAACCCGGGGCACACTGCCTGAGGCAGCCTGTCGATAACCGGGTACCGACTAGGGGAGGGGAACGGATAGTGCCCAGGGATCGGCTATCCTCAAAAGATGGTGGGTACGGGAATCTTTAACCGAAAACCCCTCGTACCGGGTTTTTCCGGCGGCGGATGATCCTCCCGACCTCCGCTGCCAGACCGTGCCGCTCCTCCGGCTGCGACTCGCCTCCGTCCTGCGTATCTTCGGGCCTCTCCCCCAAGGGAGACCAGGAGGTTTCGCAGGGCTGGCGGCTGCTAGCGAGCGCCGTGCCCTAGCGCTGCTTCCCAGCTGTCCGCCGCCAGCTCCAACACCCTCGTCCCACCGCTGGTCCGTCCGTACCCCTCTTCGCCAAAAAATAATCGCAAACGCCGCCCCCGCCCCATCGTCGGGAGAGTATCTGTGAGTATTTAGTCGCGGAAAAAACATATCGGACTGCCCGAGCGGGAGATCCCTGTGCCGGTGTACGGATATTATGTTTTCCAAAACCCTCCGTACAGGGCTTCCCGACAGCTGCTGATCCCGCGGATCGCAGCTGTCGGTACCTCGTTCAGCCCCCTACCGTGCCAGGCCTGGCACGGCTATGGGGTTACCAGCGCCCACCGCGTGGAGGTAGAGGTAGGTGCCGACGGGCCTGCGAGCGCACCCCCCTCCGGGGCCGCCGCCGCTGCGCCGCCGGCGGGCGCCTTTTGGCTTTCAGTTGGTGAAGGATCCCTGCTCAGTGTACTATCCATTTGTACGACGAACCCCGACAGACCTCCTGAAACCGGTTTCCGTCTGCTTTGGCTGTGTAGACTCCGGAAGTACAGCTCCGCCTTCGGTCGGCGCCCTGTCGTGCTCGTTCTGAAGCTCCGTTGACCGGACCTTGACCGTCCCCTTGAAGGCATGCCGGGCAGTGGTTGGTGACTATTTTCCGTCGAATTTTTTTTCGGTACTTTCCGGAGCTGTCGCGATATAATACCCATGGATTCTGTCAAACTTCCCAAGTTCAGTGGAGAAAGGAGAGACTTTGATGTCTGGAAGAAGAGGTTTCGTGCCTTTGGATTGATGCAGAGCTGGGCACCGGCTCTCCTCGAGAACGACGCCGCTACCGCGCAGCAACACATCGACTTGTACTCTACTTTGATTCTGGCGCTGCCTGTGGACGATCTCTCTATTATTGAGAATGTCCATGAAGTTGACGAGAACTGCGGCCTCAAGGCGTGGACTGCGCTGGTGGACCACTATGAATCGATGGCATCTACCGTCTTCCTGAGCTGCTGCAGGATATGGAGAAGGCCCAGGCAAACGATGAGACTAGTCTCCATTATTTGAACCGGTTGGTCCGACTTCAGCGCCAGCTCGCCCGTGTGGGGGAGGACGTTCACGACCGACGGGTCATCATGTACTTGGTGAAGGGTCTACGTCAAGAGTACCACTCCATCACAGACACATGGGACGTCCACAGCCTCAGCATGGACGCCGTCAAGCGCGACCTTCGACAGAAGGGCATGCGTATTGAGAGTCACGGCAGGACTCAGACGGAGGCGCCGCCCCCTGCAGCTTTTCCGGCCTTTTTCCGGTGACACCTCTGCTGAATCCTTGAAGCGCCAAGTCCATGATCTTCAGGAGCACCTAAAATCCATGCATGGCTCTGGGAACTCACGTGGTGTGGCTGTGGGAGCAGGCGGAGTCCGACCCTTCCGCGGCTTTTGTTTCAGTTGCGGCAAGAAGGGCCATCGCCGCTCAGATTGCCCTGAAAGGCGTGCTAGTGGCAATTCTGCAAGTCTCGAGTCTCCCGTGGCTTTCCCTGCTGGGGTAGACATCACTGCCAGTCCTGCTAGGTCGTTCAGTGAAGCACGAGCCATGGTGATGAATGAGGGGGAGACTTGGATGTGGCTAGCCGACAGTGGAGCCAGCCACCACATGACAAGCAAACGTGATGACTTCGTGAACTATCGTGCGCTGTCTGACCGGCTGTGGGTGAAGGGCATCAGTGCTTTTGCTGTGGGCGTTGGCACTGTCCGCATCATTGTGCCGGCTGCAGACGGTACGAAGATTCCTGCCACGTTGCGCCATGTGCTTCACGTTCCCGAGCTGTCCCGTCGTGCGTCTTGGACATATCATCGGTTGTTTAGCCTCACTCAGGCGCGGCAGCAGGGTCATAGCGTGTTGTTGGCCGATCCTATGGACCATCTTCAGCTTCACGCAGCTCATGGTGGTGGTGTTAAGATTCCCATGGAGCGAGCCCACGGATTAATCTGGCTGCCTGCGACGGTTGCTCTTCCAGCGCGTGCTACGGCTTCGGCGGCCACGGCGTCATCGGGGAAGCGGCTGTGGCATTCCCGCCTCGGTCACATTGGGGAGCCTCAGCTGGACGAGCTGTTAACAGGTCATGTGGAAGGCTTGGGCTATGCATCACGCGAGAAGTTGGGATTCTGTGAGACCTGCGCTGCGTGTAAGTCTCAAGTCCGCAATATTCCTCGTGCTCCTGCGGACAGAGATGTTGGACTGTTTGAGGTGATTGGTGTGGATTTTTGTGGCCCGATGAGTGTTCCATCCTTGGGTGGGAGGCGCTACAGCTTCGGCGCAGTTGACTTCCGCAGCCGCTTCGTGCTGCATGATGCCTTGCGCTCCAAGGACGAGGCTACTTCTTCGTTCCGCCGGATGGTGACCACCATTCGCTCCCTGGGGTACACAGTTCGCCGGCTTCGGGTCGACAACGACACTGTGTTTCTTGGTGCTGCGTTCCGGAGCTTATTGGACGAGTTCAACATCGCCCTAGAGGTCACCGCCCCCTACGCTCATTGGCAGCATGGTCGCATCGAGCGGCAGTGGGGCACATTGGTTCCGATGGCACAGTCTATGATTCGGCATGCTGGGCTGCCGAAGTCCTATTGGGCGTTGGCTATGGCGGCAGCGGTGCACATCCGCAATCGGGTGTGCAGCAGTGGAGCTGGTGGCGTTCCGTATCAGCTTGTTACGGGTCGACCGGCTGACTTGAGTTCCATGCGGGTGTTTGGCTGCCCGGCTTATGTCCACGTGGACACGTCGCAGCGCCGCAAACTGGACGATCGTGCATGGAAAGGCGTGTTTGTGGGCTACGCACCCGAGTCCCTTGCCTGGCTGGTGTACAACCCCACCACTCGACGTGTGGTGAGTAGCCGCAATGTGGTGTTTGACGAGAGTGCTATCATCTCCATGGGGGAGACCTGTCCCGCACGTGAGATGCTGGATGCCGAGGCTGGTGATGACACCACCTCTGATGAGGCGGCTAGGGAGAAGCCCGATACATTCGTGGGGGAGACACAGCCGGTGGATGAGGCTCCTCGTGAGGTGCCAGAAGTGGCGAAGGGGGAGCCTAGCACTTCCGTAGGGGAGACGCAGCAGCATACGTCGAGCGATATCAGTTCTCAGTCGATTGAGGACGAGCCGGATGCGAATTTGGGGGAGACAGCACTAGCGGAGCAGCATGGAACTGCACAAAGGTATAGCCTTCGGACGAGGCGTCCTCCGGGTCAGTGGTGGGTTGTTGGCAACACCGCAGCCACCAATCCAAGCAATGTCGTGCACGAGCCCGCGTCGTATAAACAAGCGCTACGAGGTCCTCAAGCCACGGAGTGGGAAGCAGCCATCAAGACTGAGTATGACTCGCTTGTATCGCGCAACACCTGGAAGCTGGTTCCCCGTCCTGCCGGTAGAAAGCTAGTGGACTCCAAGTGGGTGTTCAAGCTCAAGCGCGACTCTGATGGTAATATTGCAAGGTACAAGGCAAGACTAGTGGCGCGTGGTTTCACACAAGAGCATGGCGTGGACTATCACGAGACCTTTGCTCCTACTGTGCGGGTTATCTCTATCCGGGTGGTACTAGCGTTAGCTGCTTTCCATGATTGGGAGGTGGAGCAGCTGGATGTAGTGACAGCATTCTTGGAGGCCAACATCGACGAGGAGATATACATGCGACAGCCTGAAGGCTTCCGGAGTACTGACAGCAAAGGAACAGAGCTTGTGTGTCTGCTGAAAAAGGCCCTCTACGGCCTAAAGCAAGCTCCCAGAAACTGGAACAAGACTATCACTGCCTGGCTAGAGGAGTATGGCTTCTGCCAGTCCAAAGTGGATCCGTGTATTTTCATCTACCAGAAAGGAGGCCAATTGTACATCCTGGCTCTGTATGTGGACGACAGCATCATTGCCGGAGCAGCGGGCCGATTCATACCGGAGTTCAAGGCTGCATTTGGCAGCAGGTTCAACGTACAAGACCTTGGTCCAGTCTCGTGGCTGCTCGGCATGACGGTGGAGCGGGATCGTGGCACTGGCATCATCAGGCTTGGCCAGCGCCATTACGTGCTCGACATGCTGGAGCGCTTCAACATGATGGACTGCAAGCCAGTGAGCTCACCAATGGCGGTAGATGCTGTGGGCAAGTGCGGGGACGAGACATCCGTCACGCAGATGCCTCCCAAGTCGGTGCCCTATCAGAGCCTGATTGGAAGCCTGTTGTACGCCTCTGTGAGCACCCGACCAGACATCACCATGGTTGTCAGTCATCTCAGCCGATACATGGCCAATCCTTGCCACGCGCATTGGGAGCAGGCCAAGCGAGTGCTTCGGTATCTCAAAGGCACCGCTGATGCATCACTGGTGTACGGAAGCAGCGTGCAGTCATCCGAGTTGGTAGGCTGGTCGGACTCAGATTATGCGAGCGATGTGGCTGGGCGGCGCTCCCGCACTGGATACGTGTTCATGCTGAATGGTGCGGCAGTGAGCTGGAAGAGTCAGCGGCAGCAGACCGTGGCACTGTCCACAGCGGAGGCAAAGTACATGGCGCTGACCAGCGCTACTCAAGAGGCGATGTTTCTGAGGCAATTGATGCATGAGATTCACCAAGACTCCGGCTCCGCTGTCACTATCCATGAAGACAACCAGAGCTGCATTGCACTCAGCAAGAACAGCATGACAACTGGCCGGAGCAAGCACATGGATGTGAGGTATCACTTCTGTCGGGAGAAGGTGGAGAGCGGCGATATCGAGGTCAAGTATTGTGCAACAGAGGAGATGCTTGCCGATGCGCTCACCAAACCTTCGGTGAGTGAAAGGCACAAGAAGTTGTGCACTGCGATCATGGGTTTGCACGAGTAGCAAGGGGGAGTGTTGAACAACATTGTTTGATATGGTAATCAAGTTGCTACTCAGCAATATTGATATCCAGTACGAGTGTTGCAGTGATAGGACAGCTGTGACTCAGCATATCTAGATGATAAGGTATTCAGCAATGCAATAGATATGGGTGCTGATAGTGGCAGGTTGCTGAGCGTTAGATATGATCTAAGGGCTCAGAATAGTGGTAGGCGTGTGCTCACCATGTGGTGGGCGCGTGTCATGATTGGGACGCGGACGGTGTCATGTGATAGACAAGGATGAGACACTGCTGAAGGTGACAGACCTTCAGCGCCTTGTAGAGTGTGTAATCATTCTGTTTTCACCCATCAACTTTTTCAGACCGAGTTTGCTGCCATCCTCCGAGCGGGTTTTGATCTGTCTTGCGCTTCTGGCCACCATCGGCGGTTGGCCTTGGTGATCGGCACCTTGGGTTGCCTGCGACGACGGGCCGCTGTGCACCTTCGCGTCTGCTATGAGGTGGATGCTTCTGGGCAGCTAGTGTTTTTGCCTACTTCCGAAGTTTACATAGCTCGGGACCTGGACATCGGGGGCGAATACATTGGCCTGCGGGTGCTTGTCGACAAGAACGTGGACTCCCGCATTGACGCGAACGCCTATATCCCTGAGTGTGTCGGCTCTCTAGGAGTTCGCCCCGTGGATCTTTTACGGGATTATTTGCTGCGCTTCCGCCCACCGTCCAGGGGATATTTGCTGTCCGCTCCTCTGTCGCGGGCGCTGGGACCTGCGACCTTCAATGCTGGCGCGTACACTTGCCTAGGCTCCGCGTACCGGGCTGCGTTCTTGCGGGCCTTCCCGGATGCGACGGGCCGCACCACCGACCTTTCTCGCGTGTCCTCGCACTCGGGGCGCAAGTCATTGTCGCAATGGCTGTGGGACGCCTACAGCTCTCAGAGGCTGATCGCGGATGTTGGTCATTGGCGGTGCCGCAAGGATGCTATTCAAATCCACTTCCACACTTCGCGAGCCACCATTCTGCGATGCATCGCGGGGCTCTGATAACTGGTGGCTCGACTCAGCTGCTACCTCTACATGGGAGTCATATGGGAGACATCATACACGGCAGGCGCCTCCTCGGCGCCAACGTGTCATGATTGTTCTACGCGGCAGGGACCTGCCACCCATGTAATAGTCACCCCCTCTATGTGCACAGTGTCCCATAAAAGGTGGGGTCTGCGGAGGGCGTAGCCCAAAGCATACCTGATTTTTCTAAGACACGCCAAGAAACATCGCCCTCCTCCTTGAAGCCCAATTAGTACCGGTATTTAGGATATTCATAATTAAGATAGAGGATTTAGTAGTTTGCATTACTTAATAGTCAATAGTAAAGTACTGTAGTATTTAGTGCAGTAGTGAGCATTTCTGCGCACACGATGTGCGTAGGTGAATGAATCGCCCTGCTGGGGCTATAAATAATAGCTCCTACCTAGTGACTCGCAAGGGAGTCATCATTTTCGCTGTCCCCGCCCTCCCACCCTTGCTTTTGGGAGACATCATACACGGCAGGCGCCTCCTCGCCTCCTCCCCCAGGCGCAGGCATCCCCAACGCATGTGCTTCTACTCCCGCCAGTGCGCAATCCACACACACAAAGAGCTCATGATGACATGTGCAACTCCTTGCGGCGCAGCCCGGACACAACACCAGGTCGCATCCCGCGCGGGAATAAGAAGTCTAAAGCGGCCGATCCCCGCAAGCGCGGCAGCGAAGCGTGCCATGGGTGTGAGGTTGCAGGCCTGGCACATGAAGGGGGGAAGTACACAGCCACCATAGGCCAGTTAGTGGGGCCCAAGTCCACTCTGCTCCGTGGTAGAGGCAAAGCCCGAGATGCCATGCGCCAAGCAGGAGCCGTGAATAGTCGTGAGCCCGCGTGCCAGTAGCCAACGACACAGCCCCCCCCCCCACAAAGCGCCACCAGGAAGCTGAGGTCCACACAGGGAGTATGAACACCGCAGCCGTGCGCTCTGGACAGCGGTGAAAGCAACGCCGAAAATGCCGCAGGATTGGCTCCGCCTCCGAAAAAGGAGGATTACACCACACAAGCAGCTCTGCCCAGTCATGCTCGAGACAAGAGTCAAGGGCGGACCAGAACCGGCAGCAAAACGCGTTGTGTCCAAGGGGGTCGGAACATGCGTCGACATCGAATGGACCGCACAGGGACGACAGCCTGCGGTACAGCCGCTCATCCATCATCCAGTCCCCCTCATCCCGGCGACCGGTAAGGCGCGAGATGCCGTCCGCGAGACGGTTCTGCACGCCAGGCAAGTGCCGTGCGATGGCCTCACACCCAAGCCCTCCTAGTAGGTCCAGTAAGGCCAGCACCACATCATTGAAATGCGGTACCATTGTGAAAACAGAATGATTACACACTCTACAAGGCGCTGAAGGTCTGTCACCTTCAGCAGTGTCTCATCCTTGTCTATCACAGGACACCGTCCGCGTCCCAATCATGACACGCGCCCACCACATGGTGAGCACACGCCTACCACTATTCTGAGCCCTTAGATCATATCTAACGCTCAGCAACCTGCCACTATCAGCACCCATATCTATTGCATTGCTGAATACCTTATCATCTAGATATGCTGAGTCACAGCTGTCCTATCACTGCAACACTCGTACTGGATATCAATATTGCTGAGTAGCAACTTGATTACCATATCAAACAATGCTGTTCAACACTCCCCCTTGCTACTCGTGCAAACCCATGATCGCAGTGCACAACTTCTTGTGCCTTTCACTCACCAAAGGTTTGGTGAGCGCATCGGCAAGCATGTCCTCTGTTGCACAATACTTGACCTCGATATCGCCGCTCTCCACCTTCTCCCGACAGAAGTGATACCTCACATCCATGTGCTTGCTCCGGCCAGTTGTCATGCTGTTCTTGCTGAGTGCAATGCAGCTCTGGTTGTCTTCATGGATAGTGACAGCGGAGCCGGAGTCCTGGTGAAGCTCATGCATCAATTGCCTCAGAAACATCGCCTCTTGAGTAGCGCTGGTCAGCGCCATGTACTCTGCCTCCGCTGTGGACAGTGCCACGGTCTGCTGCCGCTGACTCTTCCAGCTCACTGCCGCACCATTCAGCATGAACACGTATCCTGTGCGGGAGCGCCGCCCAGCCACATCGCTCGCATAATCTGAGTCCGACCAGCCTACCAACTCGGATGACTGCACGCTGCTTCCGTACACCAGTGATGCATCAGCGGTGCCTTTGAGATACCGAAGCACTCGCTTGGCCTGCTCCCAATGCGCGTGGCAAGGATTGGCCATGTATCGGCTGAGATGACTGACAGCCATGGTGATGTCTGGTCGGGTGCTCACAGAGGCGTACAACAGGCTTCCAATCAGGCTCTGATAGGGCACCGACCTGGGAGGCAGCTGCGTGACGGATGTCTCGTCCCCGCACTTGCCCACAGCATCTACCGCCATTGGTGAGCTCACTGGCTTGCAGTCCATCATGTTGAAGCGCTCCAGCATGTCGAGCACGTACTGGCGCTGGCCAAGCCTGATGATGCCGGTGCCACGATCCCGCTCCACCGTCATGCCGAGCAGCCACGAGACTGGACCAAGGTCTTGTACGTTGAACCTGCTGCCAAATGCAACCTTGAACTCCGGTATGAATCGGCCCGCTGCTCCGGCAATGATGCTGTCGTCCACATAGAGGGCCAGGATGTACAATTGGCCTCCTTTCTGGTAGATGAAAATACACGGATCCACTTTGGACTGGCAGAAGCCATACTCCTCTAGCCAGGCAGTGATAGTCTTGTTCCAGTTTCTGGGAGCTTGCTTTAGGCCGTAGAGGGCCTTTTTCAGCAGACACACAAGCTCTGTCCCTTTGCTGTCAGTACTCCGGAAGCCTTCAGGCTGTCGCATGTATATCTCCTCGTCGATGTTGGCCTCCAAGAATGCTGTCACTACATCCAGCTGCTCCACCTCCCAATCATGGAAAGCAGCTAACGCTAGTACCACCCGGATAGAGATAACCCGCACAGTAGGAGCAAAGGTCTCGTGATAGTCCACGCCATGCTCTTGTGTGAAGCCACGCGCCACTAGTCTTGCCTTATACCTTGCAATATTACCATCAGAGTCGCGCTTGAGCTTGAACACCCACTTGGAGTCCACTAGCTTTCTACCGGCAGGACGGGGAACCAGCTTCCAGGTGTTGCGCGATACAAGCGAGTCATACTCAGTCTTGATGGCTGCTTCCCACTCCGTGGCTTGAGGACCTCGTAGCGCTTGTTTATACGACGCAGGCTCGTGCACGACATTGCTTGGATTGATAGCTGCGGTGTTGCCAACAACCCACCACTGACCCGGAGGACGCCTCGTCCGAAGGCTATACCTTTGTGCAGTTCCATGCTGCTCCGCTGGTGCTGTCTCCCCCAAATTCGCATCCGGCTCGTCCTCAATCGACTGAGAACTGATATCGCCCGACGTATGCTGCTGCGTCTCCCCTACGGAAGTGCTAGGCTCCCCCTTCGCCACTTCTGGCACCTCACGTGGAGCCTCATCCACCGGCTGTGTCTCCCCCACGAATGTATCGGGCTTCTCCCTAGCCGCCTCATCAGAGGTGCTGTCATCACCAGCCTCGGCATCCAGCATCTCACGTGCGGGACAGCTCTCCCCCATGGAGATGATAGCACTCTCGTCAAACACCACATTGCGGCTGCTCACCACACGTCGGGTGGTGGGGTTGTACACCAGCCAGGCAGGGGACTCGGGTGCGTAGCCCACAAACACGCCTTTCCATGCACGATCGTCCAGTTTGCGGCGCTGCGACTTGTCCACGTGGACATAAGCCGGGCAGCCAAACACCCGCATGGAACTCAAGTCAGCCGGTCGACCCGTAACAAGCTGATACGGAACGCCACCAGCTCCACTGCTGCACACCCGATTGCGGATGTGCACCGCTGCCGCCATAGCCAACGCCCAATAGGACTTCGGCAGCCCAGCATGCCGAATCATAGACTGTGCCATCGGAACCAATGTGCCCCACTGCCGCTCGATGCGACCATGCTGCCAATGAGCGTAGGGGGCGGTGACCTCTAGGGCGATGTTGAACTCGTCCAATAAGCTCCGGAACGCAGCACCAAGAAACACAGTGTCGTTGTCGACCCGAAGCCGGCGAACTGTGTACCCCAGGGAGCGAATGGTGGTCAGCATCCGGCGGAACGAAGAAGTAGCCTCGTCCTTGGAGCGCAAGGCATCATGCAGCACGAAGCGGCTGCGGAAGTCAACTGCGCCGAAGCTGTAGCGCCTCCCACCCAAGGATGGAACACTCATCGGGCCACAAAAATCCACACCAATCACCTCAAACAGTCCAACATCTCTGTCCGCAGGAGCACGAGGAATATTGCGGACTTGAGACTTACACACAGCGCAGGTCTCACAGAATCCCAACTTCTCGTGTGATGCATAGCCCAAGCCTTCCACATGACCTGTTAACAGCTCGTCCAGCTGAGGCTCCCCAATGTGACCGAGGCGGGAATGCCACAGCCGCTTCCCCGATGACGCCGTGGCCGCCGAAGCCGTAGCACGCGCTGGAAGAGCAACCGTCGCAGGCAGCCAGATCAATCCGTGGGCTCGCTCCATGGGAATCTTAACACCACCACCATGAGCTGCGTGAAGCTGAAGATGGTCCATAGGATCGGCCAACAACACGCTATGACCCTGCTGCCGCGCCTGAGTGAGGCTAAACAACCGATGATATGTCCAAGACGCACGACGGGACAGCTCGGGAACGTGAAGCACATGGCGCAACGTGGCAGGAATCTTCGTACCGTCTGCAGCCGGCACAGTGATGCGGACAGTGCCAACGCCCACAGCAAAAGCACTGATGCCCTTCACCCACAGCCGATCAGACAGCGCACGATAGTTCACGAAGTCATCACGTTTGCTTGTCATGTGGTGGCTGGCTCCACTGTCGGCTAGCCACATCCAAGTCTCCCCCTCATTCATCACCATGGCTCGTGCTTCACTGAACGACCTAGCAGGACTGGCAGTGATGTCTACCCCAGCAGGGAAAGCCACGGGAGACTCGAGACTTGCAGAATTGCCACTAGCACGCCTTTCAGGGCACTCTGAGCGGCGATGGCCCTTCTTGCCGCAACTGAAACAAATGCCGCGGAAGGGTCGGACTCCGCCAGCTCCCACAGCCACACCACGTGAGTTCCCAGGGCCATGCATGGATTTTAGCTGCTCCTGAAGATCATGGACCTGGCGCTTCAAGGATTCAGCAGAGGTGTCACCGGAAAAGGCCGGAAAAGCTGCAGGGGGCGGCGCCTCCGTCTGAGTCCTGCCGCGACTCTCAATACGCATGCCCTTCTGTCGAAGGTCGCGCTTGACGGCGTCCATACTGAGGCTGTGGACGTCCCATGTGTCTGTGATGGAGTGGTACTCTTGACGTAGACCCTTCACCAAGTACATGATGACCCGTCGGTCGTGAACGTCCTCCCCCACACGGGCGAGCTGGCGCTGAAGTCGGACCAACCGGTTCAAATACTGGAGACTAGTCTCATCGTCTGCCTGGGCCTTCTCCATATCCTGCAGCAGCTCAGCCAGACGGTAGATGCCATCGTCTTCATAGTGGTCCACCAGCGCAGTCCACGCCTTGAGGCCGCAGTTCTCGTCAACTTCATGGACATTCTCAATAATTGAGAGATCGTCCTCAGGCAGCGCCAGAATCAAAGTAGAGTACAAGTCGAGGTGTTGCTGCGCGGTAGCGGCGTCGTTCTCGAGGAGAGCCGGTGCCCAGCTCTGCATCAATCCAAAGGCACGAAACCTCTTCTTCCAGACATCAAAGTCTCTCCTTTCTCCACTGAACTTGGGAAGTTTGACAGAATCCATGGGTATTATATCTCGACAGCTCCGGAAAGTACCGAAAAAAATCGACGGAAAATAGTCACCAACCACTGCCCGGCAGGCCTTCAAGGGGACGGTCAAGGTCCGGTCAACGGAGCTTCAGAACGAGCACGACAGGGCGCCGACCGAAGGCGGAGCTGTACTTCCGGAGTCTACACAGCCAAAGCAGACGGAAACCGGTTTCAGGAGGTCTGTCGGGGTTCGTCGTACAAATGGATAGTACACTGAGCAGGGATCCTTCACCAACTGAAAGCCAAAAACCCAGGGGAGCGAAAATGGACGAGGACTGCGAGAAAATCCCAACGAGCTGTACTTCCCGACTCAGAACAACGTAGGCAGGCGGACTATGGCCTTGGAAGGCCAGTCGAACGACGTCGTACACAGGTGATAGTACACTATTGCAAGATGTCTCACCAACTCGCACTCAAACAGCCCAGCGACGCAAGGAAAGACGCCAAATACCCAGATATTGGATCCAGTAATATGAAAAACGAAGGCGCAGGCTGAAAATCCAAGGCACAGGCGACTGAACAAGCGTTGTTCAAGCGAGTGAAAACGGTCGGTGGTTTCTAGGCTCCAAGCAACACAGGAAAGTCGCTACCAGCCCGAATTCGAAGGCAAACCACCCAACAAAAGAGAGTCAACCGCTTTTGCGACCCAGCCACACCTGAAGATCGTGTAGCACAACAGAAGCCCAAGACTCACGCAAAAAGAAGCTCAAGGTAACGGTTCCAGTCAAGTGTGTCGACTCCAACCGAGAGCAAAAGGAGGGCCCATAACCTGACAAAGTTGATGGGTGAAAACAGAATGATTACACACTCTACAAGGCGCTGAAGGTCTGTCACCTTCAGCAGTGTCTCATCCTTGTCTATCACAGGACACCGTCCGCGTCCCAATCATGACACGCGCCCACCACATGGTGAGCACACGCCTACCACTATTCTGAGCCCTTAGATCATATCTAACGCTCAGCAACCTGCCACTATCAGCACCCATATCTATTGCATTGCTGAATACCTTATCATCTAGATATGCTGAGTCACAGCTGTCCGGAGATGCTTGCCGATGCGCTCACCAAACCTTTTGTGAGTGAAAGGCACAAGAAGTTGTGCACTGCGATCATGGGTTTGCACGAGTAGCAAGGGGGAGTGTTGAACAGCATTGTTTGATATGGTAATCAAGTTGCTACTCAGCAATATTGATATCCAGTACGGGTGTTGCAGTGATAGGACAGCTGTGACTCAGCATATCTAGATGATAAGGCATTCAGCAATGCAATAGATATGGGTGCTGATTGTGGCAGGTTGCTGTGCGTTAGATATGATCTAAGGGCTCAGAATAGTGGTAGGCGTGTGCTCACCATGTGGTGGGCGCGTGTCATGATTGGGACGCGGACGGTGTCCTGTGATAGACAAGGATGAGACACTGCTGAAGGTGATAGACCTTCAGCGCCTTGTAGAGTGTGTAATCATTCTGTTTTCACCCATCAACTTTGTCAGAGTGCTTCACTGGAATGCCCAAGTCCCCCAGCACGCACAATACCGACCAGTATTGGAGGCGTTGTTGCCAAGCGGACAGGACTGGATGGTGGCCAACCCCAAAATCATCCAGGTATCCCCCCAGCGCTCGAACATTGGCGGGAGTTCCCTCAGGAGAAGACGGGCGGCAGTAACGGAGTCCAAGACGCTGAACCACATCTAGCACGAAGCGTGCCCATCGCTGTTGAATCCCCGGAGCTTGCTTAAGTCCGAAAGGCATGAAGCGATATCGATAATACTCCCCTGTAGGTGGGTGTCGAAATCTCTGTACCTCACAGTCGCGTGCGAAGACAGGCCAAACGAGAAAGGCATCCGCGATGTCGAACTTGCTCACTGCCATGCCCCGCAGCAAGAGAGGCGCCACCACATGCACCATGTCCAGTTCGCAAAGCACCCGCACCATGTACTCGTTGATGCCAGAGCGCAGAGCGTCCATAACATTGCGCACCTTCAGCGGGTCCCACTTGACTATGCAGGCTATCGGATTTACCACCCACGGCGCGTAGTCCAGCGGGCCCTCGCACAGCCCCATCGCGATCAGACGGTCGAAATCCCCAGCCGCCAGCTCGGCGTGCTCGACGCAAGACTGATAGTTCTTCTTAGTGCACCGTGGGGGCCAAGCACTCCATACGTAGCGTACGCCCTCGACAAGCGACTGCCGCATGTCGAGCGGCATGAAGTCAAGTGCAAGTAGCCTCTCGGGATTAAATCGTCGCCCGGCCTCTCGTACCCCAAAGCAGTCGTCCCCTGCCGTGGGCTGCCGCGAGGCCCATATGTGTCAATCGCAGGTTGTCCGAGGCGGCACTGACAGAGTGAGGAGGGGAGGCGCCCCGTCCAATAGCCCCATTTCCACGTACCACCTCTGCGTGTGCTTGTATCGCCGACGCACCACCGCACAATCCATGGCCAGGAAGTCTAACAAGTCACCCAGCAGCGCCTCCTCGCCACGCGGGGGGAGCAACCCCACCGCCACCGCCACCTCCCGGCACATCAACTTGATATGCGAAGGAGTCGGGTTATCAATCCTTCCTACCCCCCACTCCCGGGGCAGGTCCACTAGCGCCTCTCCGAGTGTGGTACCCGTGGCGGCACACACGCGTAAGACACGCTCACATTGGTCTCCAAATACTGAAGCTAGTACGAATAGAACCGCACCAGCCCGGTCATCGGAGGGTAGCGTAGAACTCAGACCAGGAAACCCTGGGGACCCGGAGCTCCAGCGGGGCCCCACCGGGCGCCCCTACCGGGGGCAGGCCGTCTTCAACGGACCCGATAGGGCATGCAAGTTCCCGCAGCGCGGGCACGGAATGGTGATGGGGCGGCTGCCGTGATCGGTCATGGAGTGATCCGTCCCATGGCAGAGGAGGCAACGCTTGGACTTGGTCTTGCGGGTCGCCGGTAGTCCGAAGTCTTGGGCAAGCTCGTGGATCCACGAGTGGTTCAGCCGACCGCGAGCTGCACACCTCAACTGCTCCTGTATCTCGTCGTGAAGATGTGGCTTCCCACCCTGATCCAGCAACTCGGTGAGCCGCGCCACCATAGGCCCCCAAAACTGGTCAAACACCGGAGGCACGTCCTGGCCCTCTAGGTCTGTGTGGTATAGCCGCACCACGTACGCGTAGATCACCTCCCAGCTAAGAGCAGGCTCCCCTGGCACGTGACGGAGCTGAAGTGACTCGACTACCGCGAATAACCACTTGATCTTGGTGATGATGGTGGCCACCCGCTTGCGCCGTGCTAGGCCGGCTGCTGTGGCTGGGCTGAAGTCCCCGCTGTCCACGTGTAACATGCGCCATGTGGAAGGGTTACACGGAAATGCCATCACCGGGAATCGAACCCGGCACCTCCGTGTCCGGAGCCGTACGCCGTAACCAAGTACCGCGCCTAAAAGTCGGTACCCATTGCGGATATATCTCATATATATACCCCCGTACTGCCCGAGCAACGGGCTCCCGCAGTACATCCACTATTGGCGAGATAGTAGGGCCAAGACTCCCCCGGAGTACAACGTACGGATGTGTCCATTATCGTGCCCACCACGGGGATCTCACAACACTCCCCCTAATGGACACCATCCCATCGACTCCGGTCAAACCCTACAAACCCGCGTCATACGCGGAGGGCCCATAACCTGTGGAAGGGTTACACGGAAATGCCATCACCGGGAATCGAACCCGGCACCTCCGTGTCCGGAGCCGTACGCCGTAACCAAGTACCGCGCCTAAAAGTCGGTACCCATTGCGGATATATCTCATATATATACCCCCGTACTGCCCGAGCAACGGGCTCCCGCAGTACATCCACTATTGGCGAGATAGTAGGGCCAAGACTCCCCCGGAGTACAACGTACGGATGTGTCCATTATCGTGCCCACCACGGGGATCTCACAACACGCCACAGGAAGTCCAACACTCCCATCCAATAGCGGACCAGGTGGACATGCTGCGGCACGTCATCCACCGCCGGCTCCACATATCCCATATTGACCCGAAACTTGCGAGACTCCCTCTCAGTGGAGAGCGCCATCAGGTCGAAGTGCATGGCGAACATGGAGTGAAGAAAGTGTTGACTATCTTGCGTACCACGGCCTTGTCCATCCGTGCCCTTGGGTCCGCTGAACTCCGCCAAGGGGACTTGGAAAGGTCCCGACAGGCCAGGGGGAAGAGAGGAGGGGAGATCCGCACCTGCCGGACGCGTGTCACGTCTGTCAGGCGTAGTCGATGGCGCTCCTGTACTCTGAAGAACACGAGCCATCTGAGACTGCATGCTCGCCACGATCTCTGTTAGGGAGGCAATGCGGGCCTCAAGGCGGCTGTCTTGGCGGACCGTTGCGCCCAGGCCGCCCCCTGTGACATTATTGGTGGTGGTGTCTGCATGCTCTCTGCCACGTCCGGCTTCACGAGTGGTGTCGGGCATAGCTCCGCTGCCCCTGTGCTCCGTACCCGCATCGCCACCACCACCTGATTCTTTGAGGCTCGAAGAAGGTACCCCATCAGGTGCGCCCGCAGAATTACCAGCCGCAGTGCCCGAAGGGACGCCAACTAGTCGGGGCAGCACGACGATCTCCGGCATCACGGGCTGCCCCTCTCGACTGGCGGCCCCAAGGAATAACGGAAGGTGATGCCTGCTGATGGCGCACCAACTGCACTGCCAATGTGCCTCCTCTGGAATGTCCCCCCCGCCATTTAGATCCATCGCGCATGAGCGGTTGAGGCAAGCCGTGCATGTGAGGCACGCCAAGTAGTCACCAGGGTCGGCGTGGTTGTCCGAGTCCTCGTGGCAGCCATAGCAAATAAACTCAGATGGATGCCCCGCAATGCCATCTTCGTTTCTGGCTAGCGACCACATGCCTTGAGTCTTGTGACGACGGTTCTGGCAGGTGAGTGCACCGCGCGCACGCGATTCACAACGTTGACCGGCCAGAGTGAAAGCCCCGCACTTCCCCTCGTCGGGCTCGAACATGGCGGCCAGCTTGTCCAGCTTCACACAATACGCCATCGCCTCATCATCCTCCATAGCGTCGAGTGCTTCGCGTCGGCTCAGCGCTCGCGCCAAAGTCAACAATGTCGAGGAGCTCTTCCACGACGGGTCCCGGCCGGCTGTAGCAATCAGTCGGTCCAACCACGTTTCGGACCCAAGAGAGCCGTCATCCACGCTAGTCTCATTCACCATGGCCTCAAGCTCGGTAGGAGTGAACGGTGAATTCGCCATTAGAAAGAAGAGCGGAAAAGGGAGAAACTCCTCGAAGCGGTTTGACACGGGTACGGGTACCGGAGACGGATGTGTCCTGTCGATGACGAGTACGGACCTAAAGATACGGGTATATGACGGATACAGAATACGGGTAAGTGTACCGGAGAACACTACCAAAATGTTGTACGGGAAATTGTACGTGTACTATCGGTGTAGAGTACTGCGTCGGCTGCCGGTGGCGGCGCTGGCGGCGGCGGGGGACGAACGAAGTGGCGGCGCCGGCGGCGGTCTTGCTTGGCGTTTCGGTTGGACTCGGAGGTGCACAGGTGTCGAGCCGACGAGGGTCCCTAGGGTCCACGCCACAACAGAATCGTCAAAATATGTTGAAAAGCTTGCAAACAGGTAGATGCGGCGTAGTAGAGCTGTGACGAGCCGTTTGGAGCTGTGTGAGTCAGCGGCAATGACAAAGTTGATGGGTGAAAACAGAATAATTACACACTCTACAAGGCGCTGAAGGTATGTCACCTTCAGCAGTGTCTCATCCTTGTCTATCACATGACACCGTCCGCGTCCCAATCATGACACGCGCCCACCACATGGTGAGCACACGCCTACCACTATTCTGAGCCCTTAGATCATATCTAACGCTCAGCAACCTGCCACTATCAGCACCCATATCTATTGCACTGCCGAATACCTTATCATCTAGATATGCTGAGTCACAGCTGTCCTATCACTGCAACACTCGTACTGGATATCAATATTGCTGAGTAGCAACTTGATTACCATATCAAACAATGCTGTTCAACACTCCCCCTTGCTACTCGTGCAAACCCATGATCGCAGTGCACAACTTCTTGTGCCGTTCACTCACCAAAGGTTTGGTGAGCGCATCGGCAAGCATGTCCTCTGTTGCACAATACTTGACCTCGATATCGCCGCTCTCCACCTTCTCCCGACAGAAGTGATACCTCACATCCATGTGCTTGCTCCGGCCAGTTGTCATGCTGTTCTTGCTGAGTGCAATGCAGCTCTGGTTGTCTTCATGGATAGTGACAGCGGAGCCGGAGTCCTGGTGAATCTCATGCATCAATTGCCTCAGAAACATCGCCTCTTGAGTAGCGCTGGTCAGCGCCATGTACTCTGCCTCCGCTGTGGACAGTGCCACGGTCTGCTGCCGCTGACTCTTCCAGCTCACTGCCGCACCATTCAGCATGAACACGTATCCTGTGCGGGAGCGCCGCCCAGCCACATCGCTCGCATAATCTGAGTCCGACCAGCCTACCAACTCGGATGACTGCACGCTGCTTCCGTACACCAGTGATGCATCAGCGGTGCCTTTGAGATACCGAAGCACTCGCTTGGCCTGCTCCCAATGCGCGTGGCAAGGATTGGCCATGTATCGGCTGAGATGACTGACAGCCATGGTGATGTCTGGTCGGGTGCTCACAGAGGCGTACAACAGGCTTCCAATCAGGCTCTGATAGGGCACCGACCTGGGAGGCAGCTGCGTGACGGATGTCTCGTCCCCGCACTTGCCCACAGCATCTACCGCCATTGGTGAGCTCACTGGCTTGCAGTCCATCATGTTGAAGCGCTCCAGCATGTCGAGCACGTACTGGCGCTGGCCAAGCCTGATGATGCCAGTGCCACGATCCCGCTCCACCGTCATGCCGAGCAGCCACGAGACTGGACCAAGGTCTTGTACGTTGAACCTCCTGCCAAATGCAACCTTGAACTCCGGTATGAATCGGCCCGCTGCTCCGGCAATGATGCTGTCGTCCACATAGAGGGCCAGGATGTACAATTGGCCTCCTTTCTGGTAGATGAAAATACACGGATCCACTTTGGACTGGCAGAAGCCATACTCCTCTAGCCAGGCAGTGATAGTCTTGTTCCAGTTTCTGGGAGCTTGCTTTAGGCCGTAGAGGGCCTTTTTCAGCAGACACACAAGCTCTGTCCCTTTGCTGTCAGTACTCCGGAAGCCTTCAGGCTGTCGCATGTATATCTCCTCGTCGATGTTGGCCTCCAAGAATGCTGTCACTACATCCAGCTGCTCCACCTCCCAATCATGGAAAGCAGCTAACGCTAGTACCACCCGGATAGAGATAACCCGCACAGTAGGAGCAAAGGTCTCGTGATAGTCCACGCCATGCTCTTGTGTGAAACCACGCGCCACTAGTCTTGCCTTGTACCTTGCAATATTACCATCAGAGTCGCGCTTGAGCTTGAACACCCACTTGGAGTCCACTAGCTTTCTACCGGCAGGACGGGGAACCAGCTTCCAGGTGTTGCGCGATACAAGCGAGTCATACTCAGTCTTGATGGCTGCTTCCCACTCCGTGGCTTGAGGACCTCGTAGCGCTTGTTTATACGACGCAGGCTCGTGCACGACATTGCTTGGATTGATAGCTGCGGTGTTGCCAACAACCCACCACTGACCCGGAGGACGCCTCGTCCGAAGGCTATACCTTTGTGCAGTTCCATGCTGCTCCGCTGGTGCTGTCTCCCCCAAATTCGCATCCGGCTCGTCCTCAATCGACTGAGAACTGATATCGCTCGACGTATGCTGCTGCGTCTCCCCTACGGAAGTGCTAGGCTCCCCCTTCGCCACTTCTGGCACCTCACGAGGAGCCTCATCCACCGGCTGTGTCTCCCCCACGAGTGTATCGGGCTTCTCCCTAGCCGCCTCATCAGAGGTGCTGTCATCACCAGCCTCGGCATCCAGCATCTCACGTGCGGGACAGCTCTCCCCCATGGAGATGATAGCACTCTCGTCAAACACCACATTGCGGCTACTCACCACACGTCGAGTGGTGGGGTTGTACACCAGCCAGGCAGGGGACTCGGGTGCGTAGCCCACAAACACGCCTTTCCATGCACGATCGTCCAGTTTGCGGCGCTGCGACTTGTCCACGTGGACATAAGCCGGGCAGCCAAACACCCGCATGGAACTCAAGTCAGCCGGTCGACCCGTAACAAGCTGATACGGAACGCCACCAGCTCCACTGCTGCACACCCGATTGCGGATGTGCACCGCTGCCGCCATAGCCAACGCCCAATAGGACTTCGGCAGCCCAGCATGCCGAATCATAGACTGTGCCATCGGAACCAATGTGCCCCACTGCCGCTCGATGCGACCATGCTGCCAATGAGCGTAGGGGGCGGTGACCTCTAGGGCGATGTTGAACTCGTCCAATAAGCTCCGGAACGCAGCACCAAGAAACACAGTGTCGTTGTCGACCCGAAGCCGGCGAACTGTGTACCCCAGGGAGCGAATGGTGGTCAGCATCCGGCGGAACGAAGAAGTAGCCTCGTCCTTGGAGCGCAAGGCATCATGCAGCACGAAGCGGCTGCGGAAGTCAACTGCGCCGAAGCTGTAGCGCCTCCCACCCAAGGATGGAACACTCATCGGGCCACAAAAATCCACACCAATCACCTCAAACAGTCCAACATCTCTGTCCGCAGGAGCACGAGGAATATTGCGGACTTGAGACTTACACACAGCGCAGGTCTCACAGAATCCCAACTTCTCGTGTGATGCATAGCCCAAGCCTTCCACATGACCTGTTAACAGCTCGTCCAGCTGAGGCTCCCCAATGTGACCGAGGCGGGAATGCCACAGCCGCTTCCCCGATGACGCCGTGGCCGCCGAAGCCGTAGCACGCGCTGGAAGAGCAACCGTCGCAGGCAGCCACATCAATCCGTGGGCTCGCTCCATGGGAATCTTAACACCACCACCATGAGCTGCGTGAAGCTGAAGATGGTCCATAGGATCGGCCAACAACACGCTATGACCCTGCTGCCGCGCCTGAGTGAGGCTAAACAACCGATGATATGTCCAAGACGCACGACGGGACAGCTCGGGAACGTGAAGCACATGGCGCAACGTGGCAGGAATCTTCGTACCGTCTGCAGCCGGCACAGTGATGCGGATAGTGCCGACACCCACAGCAAAAGCACTGATGCCCTTCACCCACAGCCGGTCAGACAGCGCACGATAGTTCACGAAGTCATCACGTTTGCTTGTCATGTGGTGGCTGGCTCCACTGTCGGCTAGCCACATCCAAGTCTCCTCCTCATTCATCACCATGGCTCGTGCTTCACTGAACGACCTAGCAGGACTGGCAGTGATGTCTACCCCAGCAGGGAAAGCCACGGGAGACTCGAGACTTGCAGAATTGCCACTAGCACGCCTTTCAGGGCACTCTGAGCGGCGATGGCCCTTCTTGCCGCAACTGAAACAAATGCCGCGGAAGGGTCGGACTCCGCCAGCTCCCACAGCCACACCACGTGAGTTCCCAGGGCCATGCATGGATTTTAGCTGCTCCTGAAGATCATGGACTTGGCGCTTCAAGGATTCAGCAGAGGTGTCACCGGAAAAAGGCCGGAAAAGCTGCAGGGGGCGGCGCCTCCGTCTGAGTCTTGCCGCGACTCTCAATACGCATGCCCTTCTGTCGAAGGTCGCGCTTGACGGCGTCCATACTGAGGCTGTGGACGTCCCATGTGTCCGTGATGGAGTGGTACTCTTCACCAAGTACATGATGACCCGTCGGTCGTGAACGTCCTCCCCCACACGGGCGAGCTGGCGCTGAAGTCGGACCAACCGGTTCAAATACTGGAGACTAGTCTCATCGTTTGCCTGGGCCTTCTCCATATCATGCAGCAGCTCAGCCAGACGGTAGATGCCATCGTCTTCATGGTGGTCCACCAGCGCAGTCCACGCCTTGAGGCCGCAGTTCTCGTCAACTTCATGGACATTCTCAATAATAGAGAGATCGTCCTCAGGCAGCGCGAGAATCAAAGTAGAGTACAAGTCGATGTGTTGCTGCGCGGTAGCGGCGTCGTTCTCGAGGAGAGCCGGTGCCCAGCTCTGCATCAATCCAAAGGCACGAAACCTCTTCTTCTAGACATCAAAGTCTCTCCTTTCTCCACTGAACTTGGGAAGTTTGACAGAATCCATGGGCATTATATCTCGACAGCTTCGGAAAGTACCGGAAAAAATCGACGGAAAATAGTCACCAACCACTGCCCGGCAGGCCTTCAAGGGGACGGTCAAGGTCCGGTCAACGGAGCTTCAGAACGAGCACGACAGGGCGCCGACCGAAGGCGGAGCTGTACTTCCGGAGTCTACACAGCCAAAGCAGACGGAAACCGGTTTCAGGAGGTCTGTCGGGGTTCGTCGTACAAATGGATAGTACACTGAGCAGGGATCCTTCACCAATTGCAAGTGACAAAGTTGATGGGTGAAAACAGAATAATTACACACTCTACAAGGCGCTGAAGGTATGTCACCTTCAGCAGTGTCTCATCCTTGTCTATCACAGGACACCGTCCGCGTCCCAATCATGACACGCGCCCACCACATGGTGAGCACACGCCTACCACTATTCTGAGCCCTTAGATCATATCTAACGCTCAGCAACCTGCCACTATCAGCACCCATATCTATTGCATTGCTAAATACTGTTGAACATCATTGTTTGATATGGTAATCAAGTTGCTACTCAGCAATATTGATATCCAGTCCGAGTGTTGCAATGATAGGACAGCTGTGACTCAGCATATCTAGATGATAAGGTATTCGGCAGTGCAATAGATATGGGTGCTGATAGTGGCAGGTTGCTGAGCGTTAGATATGATCTAAGGGCTCAGAATAGTGGTAGGCGTGTGCTCACCATGTGGTGGGCGCGTGTCATGATTGGGACGCGGACGGTGTCCTGTGATAGACAAGGATGAGACACTGCTGAAGGTGACAGACCTTCAGCGCCTTGTAGAGTGTGTAATTATTCTGTTTTCACCCATCAACTTTGTCACTGCCGCTGACTCACACAGCTCCAAACGGCTCGTCACAGCTCTACTACGCCGCATCTACCTGTTTGCAAGCTTTTCAACATATTTTGACGATTCTGTTGTGGCGTGGACCCTAGGGACCCTCGTCGGCTCGACACCTGTGCACCTCCGAGTCCAACCGAAACGCCAAGCAAGACCGCCGCCGGCGCCGCCACTTCGTTCGTCCCCCGCCGCCGCCAGCGCCGCCACCGGCAGCCGACGCAGTACTCTACACCGATAGTACACGTACAATTTCCCGTACAACATTTTGGTAGTGTTCTCCGGTACACTTACCCGTATTCTGTATCCGTCATATACCCGTATCTTCAGGTCCGTACTCGTCATCGACAGGACACATCCGTCTCCGGTACCCGTACCCGTGTCAAACCGCTTCGAGCAGTTTCTCCCTTTTCCGCTCTTCTTTCTAATGGCGATTTCACCGTTCACTCCTACCGAGCTTGAGGCCATGGTGAATGAGACTGGCGTGGATGACGGCTCTCTTGGGTCCGAAACGTGGTTGGACCGACTGATTGCTACAGCCGGCCGGGACCCGTCGTGGAAGAGCTCCTCGACATTGTTGACTTTGGCGCGAGCGCTGAGCCGACGCGAAGCACTCGACGCTATGGAGGATGATGAGGCGATGGCGTATTGTGTGAAGCTGGACAAGCTGGCCGCCATGTTCGAGCCCGACGAGGGGAAGTGCGGGGCTTTCACTCTGGCCGGTCAACGTTGTGAATCGCGTGCGCGCGGTGCACTCACCTGCCAGAACCGTCGTCACAAGACTCAAGGCATGTGGTCGCTAGCCAGAAACGAAGATGGCATTGCGGGGCATCCATCTGAGTTTATTTGCTATGGCTGCCACGAGGACTCGGACAACCACGCCGACCCTGGTGACTACTTGGCGTGCCTCACATGCACGGCTTGCCTCAACCGCTCATGCGCGATGGATCTAAATGGCGGGGGGGACATTCCAGAGGAGGCACATTGGCAGTGCAGTTGGTGCGCCATCAGCAGGCATCACCTTCCGTTATTCCTTGGGGCCGCCAGTCGAGAGGGGCAGCCCGTGATGCCGGAGATCGTCGTGCTGCCCCGACTAGTTGGCGTCCCTTCGGGCACTGCGGCTGGTAATTCTGCGGGCGCACCTGATGGGGTACCTTCTTCGAGCCTCAAAGAATCAGGTGGTGGTGGCGATGCGGGTACGGAGCACAGGGGCAGCGGAGCTATGCCCGACACCACTCGTGAAGCCGGACGTGGCAGAGAGCATGCAGACACCACCACCAATAATGTCACAGGGGGCGGCCTGGGCGCAACGGTCCGCCAAGACAGCCGCCTTGAGGCCCGCATTGCCTCCCTAACATAGATCGTGGCGAGTATGCAGTCTCAGATGGCTCGTGTTCTTCAGAGTACAGGAGCGCCATCGACTACGCCTGACAGACGTGACACGCGTCCGGCAGGTGCGGATCTCCCCTCCTCTCTTCCCCCTGGCCTGTCGGGACCTTTCCAAGTCCCCTTGGCGGAGTTCAGCGGACCCAAGGGCACGGATGGACAAGGCCGTGGTACGCAAGATAGTCAACACTTTCTTCACTCCATGTTCGCCATGCACTTCGACCTGATGGCGCTCTCCACTGAGAGGGAGTCTCGCAAGTTTCGGGTCAATATGGGATATGTGGAGCCGGCGGTGGATGACGTGCCGCAGCATGTCCACTTGGTCCGCTACTGGATGGGAGTGTTGGACTTCCTGTGGCGTGTTGTGAGATCCCCGTGGTGGGCACGATAATGGACACATCCGTACGTTGTACTCCGGGGGAGTCTTGGCCCTACTATCTCGCCAATAGTAGATGTACTGCGGGAGCCCGTTGCTCGGGCAGTACGGGGGTATATATATGAGATATATCCGCAATGGGTACCGACTTTTAGGCGCGGTACTTGGTTACGGCGTACGGCTCCGGACACGGAGGTGCCGGGTTCGATTCCCGGTGATGGCATTTCCGTGTAACCCTTCCACAGGTTATGGGCCCTCCGCGTATGACGCGGGTTTGTAGGGTTTGACCGGAGTCGATGGGATGGTGTCCATTAGGGGGAGTGTTGTGAGATCCCCGTGGTGGGCACGATAATGGACACATCCGTACGTTGTACTCCGGGGGAGTCTTGGCCCTACTATCTCGCCAATAGTGGATGTACTGCGGGAGCCCGTTGCTCGGGCAGTACGGGGGTATATATATGAGATATATCCGCAATGGGTACCGACTTTTAGGCGCGGTACTTGGTTACGGCGTACGGCTCCGGACACGGAGGTGCCGGGTTCGATTCCCGGTGATGGCATTTCCGTGTAACCCTTCCACAGGTTATGGGCCCTCCGCGTATGACGCGGGTTTGTAGGGTTTGACCGGAGTCGATGGGATGGTGTCCATTAGGGGGAGTGTTGTGAGATCCCCGTGGTGGGCACGATAATGGACACATCCGTACGTTGTACTCCGGGGGAGTCTTGGCCCTACTATCTCGCCAATAGTGGATGTACTGCGGGAGCCCGTTGCTCGGGCAGTACGGGGGTATATATATGAGATATATCCGCAATGGGTACCGACTTTTAGGCGCGGTACTTGGTTACGGCGTACGGCTCCGGACACGGAGGTGCCGGGTTCGATTCCCGGTGATGGCATTTCCGTGTAACCCTTCCACAGGTTATGGGCCCTCCGCGTATGACGCGGGTTTGTAGGGTTTGACCGGAGTCGATGGGATGGTGTCCATTAGGGGGAGTGTTGTGAGATCCCCGTGGTGGGCACGATAATGGACACATCCGTACGTTGTACTCCGGGGGAGTCTTGGCCCTACTATCTCGCCAATAGTGGATGTACTGCGGGAGCCCGTTGCTCGGGCAGTACGGGGGTATATATATGAGATATATCCGCAATGGGTACCGACTTTTAGGCGCGGTACTTGGTTACGGCGTACGGCTCCGGACACGGAGGTGCCGGGTTCGATTCCCGGTGATGGCATTTCCGTGTAACCCTTCCACAGGTTATGGGCCCTCCGCGTATGACGCGGGTTTGTAGGGTTTGACCGGAGTCGATGGGATGGTGTCCATTAGGGGGAGTGTTGTGAGATCCCCGTGGTGGGCACGATAATGGACACATCCGTACGTTGTACTCCGGGGGAGTCTTGGCCCTACTATCTCGCCAATAGTGGATGTACTGCGGGAGCCCGTTGCTCGGGCAGTACGGGGGTATATATATGAGATATATCCGCAATGGGTACCGACTTTTAGGCGCGGTACTTGGTTACGGCGTACGGCTCCGGACACGGAGGTGCCGGGTTCGATTCCCGGTGATGGCATTTCCGTGTAACCCTTCCACATGGCGCATGTTACACGTGGACAGCGGGGACTTCAGCCCAGCCACAGCAGCCGGCCTAGCACGGCGCAAGCGGGTGGCCACCATCATCACCAGGATCAAGTGGTTATTCGCGGTAGTCGAGTCGCTTCAGCTCCGTCACGTGCCAGGGGAGCCTGCTCTTAGCTGGGAGGTGATCTACGCGTACGTGGTGCGGCTATACCACACAGACCTGGAGGGCCAGGACGTGCCTCCGGTGTTTGACCAGTTTTGGGGGCCTATGGTGGCGCGGCTCACCGAGCTGCTGGATCAGGGTGGGAAGCCACATCTTCACGACGAGATACAGGAGCAGTTGAGGTGTGCAGCTCGCGGTCGGCTGAACCACTCGTGGATCCACGAGCTTGCCCAAGACTTCGGACTACCGGCGACCCGCAAGACCAAGTCCAAGCGTTGCCTCCTCTGCCATGGGACGGATCACTCCATGACCGATCACGGCAGCCGCCCCATCACCATTCCGTGCCCGCGCTGCGGGAACCTGCATGCCCTATCGGGTCCGTTGAAGACGGCCTGCCCCAAGTAGGGGCGCCCGGTGGGGCCCCGCTGGAGCTCCGGGTCCCCAGGGTTTCCTGGTCTGAGTTCTACGCTACCCTCCGATGACCGGGCTGGTGCGGTTCTATTCGTACTAGCTTCAGTATTTGGAGACCAATGTGAGCGTGTCTTCCGCGTGTGTGCCGCCACGGGTACCACACTCGGAGAGGCGCTAGTGGACCTGCCCCGGGAGTGGGGGGTAGGAAGGATTGATAACCCGACTCCTTCGCATATCAAGTTGATGTGCCGGGAGGTGGCGGTGGCGGTGGGGTTGCTCCCCCCGCGTGGCGAGGAGGCGCTGCTGGGTGACTTGTTAGACTTCCTGGCCATGGATTGTGCGGTGGTGCGTCGGCGATACAAGCACACGCAGAGGTGGTACGTGGAAATGGGGCTATTGGACGGGGCGCCTCCCCTCCTCACTCTGTCAGTGCCGCCTCGGACAACCTGCGATTGGCACATATGGGCCTCGCGGCAGCCCACGGCAGGGGACGACTGCTTTGGGGTACGAGAGGCCGGGCGACGATTTAATCCCGAGAGGCTACTTGCACTTGACTTCATGCCGCTCGACATGCGGCAGTCGCTTGTCGAGGGCGTACGCTACGTATGGAGTGCTTGGCCCCCACGGTGCACCAAGAAGAACTATCAGTCTTGCGTCGAGCACGCCGAGCTGGCGGCTGGGGATTTCGACCGTCTGATCGCGATGGGGCTGTGCGAGGGCCCGCTGGACTACGCGCCGTGGGTGGTAAATCCGATAGCCTGCATAGTCAAGTGGGACCCGCTGAAGGTGCGCAATGTTATGCACGCTCTGCGCTCTGGCATCAACGAGTACATGGTGCGGGTGCTTTGCGAACTGGACATGGTGCATGTGGTGGCGCTTCTCTTGCTGCGGGGCATGGCAGTGAGCAAGTTCGACATCGCGGATGCCTTTCTCGTTTGGCCTGTCTTCGCACGCGACTGTGAGGTACAGGGATTTCGACACCCACCTACAGGGGAGTATTATCGATATCGCTTCATGTCTTTCGGACTTAAGCAAGCTCCGGGGATTCAACAGCGATGGGCACGCTTCGTGCTAGATGTGGTTCAGCGTCTTGGACTCCGTTACTGCCGCCCGTCTTCTCCTGAGGGAACTCCCGCCAATGTTCGAGCGCTGGGGGGATACCTGGATGATTTTGGGGTTGGCCACCATCCAGTCCTGTCCGCTTGGCAACAACGCCTCCAATACTGGTCGGTATTGTGCGTGCTGGGGGACTTGGGCATTCCAGTGAAGCACTCTGACAAAGTTGATGGGTGAAAACAGAATGATTACACACTCTACAAGGCGCTGAAGGTCTATCACCTTCAGCAGTGTCTCATCCTTGTCTATCACAGGACACCGTCCGCGTCCCAATCATGACACGCGCCCACCACATGGTGAGCACACGCCTACCACTATTCTGAGCCCTTAGATCATATCTAACGCACAGCAACCTGCCACAATCAGCACCCATATCTATTGCATTGCTGAATGCCTTATCATCTAGATATGCTGAGTCACAGCTGTCCTATCACTGCAACACCCGTACTGGATATCAATATTGCTGAGTAGCAACTTGATTACCATATCAAACAATGCTGTTCAACACTCCCCCTTGCTACTCGTGCAAACCCATGATCGCAGTGCACAACTTCTTGTGCCTTTCACTCACAAAAGGTTTGGTGAGCGCATCGGCAAGCATCTCTTCTGTTGCACAATACTTGACCTCGATATCGCCGCTCTCCACCTTCTCCCGACAGAAGTGATACCTCACATCCATGTGCTTGCTCCGGCCAGTTGTAATGCTGTTCTTGCTGAGTGCAATGCAGCTCTGGTTGTCTTCATGGATAGTGACAACGGAGCCGGAGTCCTAGTGAATCTCATGCATCAATTGCCTCAGAAACATCGCCTCTTGAGTAGCGCTGGTCAGCGCCATGTACTCTGCCTCCGCTGTGGATAGTGCCACGGTCTGCTGCCGCTGACTCTGTTGAACAGCATTGTTTGATATGGTAATCAAGTTGCTACTCAGCAATATTGATATCCAGTACGAGTGTTGCAGTGATAGGACAGCTGTGACTCAGCATATCTAGATGATAAGGTATTCAGCAATGCAATAGATATGGGTGCTGATAGTGGCAGGTTGCTGAGCGTTAGATATGATCTAAGGGCTCAGAATAGTGGTAGGCGTGTGCTCACCATGTGGTGGGCGCGTGTCATGATTGGGACGCGGACGGTGTCATGTGATAGACAAGGATGAGACACTGCTGAAGGTGACAGACCTTCAGCGCCTTGTAGAGTGTGTAATCATTCTGTTTTCACCCATCAACTTTGTCAGGTTATGGGCCCTCCTTTTGCTCTCGGTTGGAGTCGACACACTTGACTGGAACCGTTACCTTGAGCTTCTTTTTGCGTGAGTCTTGGGCTTCTGTTGTGCTACACGATCTTCAGGTGTGGCTGGGTCGCAAAAGCGGTTGACTCTCTTTGTTGGGTGGTTTGCCTTCGAATTCGGGCTGTTAGCGACTTTCTTGTGTTGCTTGGAGCCTAGAAACCACCGACCGTTTTCACTCGCTTGAACAACGCTTGTTCTGTCGCCTGTGCCTTGGATTTTCAGCCTGCGCCTTCGTTTTTTATATTACTGGATCCAATATCTGGGTATTTGGCGTCTTTCCTTGCGTCGCTGAGCTGTTTGAGTGCGAGTTGGTGAGACATCTTGCAATAGTGTACTATCACCTGTGTACGACGTCGTTCGATTGGCCTTCCAAGGCCATAGTCCGCCTGCCTACGTTGTTCTGAGTCGGGAAGTACAGCTCGTTGGGAGTTTCTCGCAGTCCTCGTCCATTTTCGCTCCCCTTGGGTTTTTGGCTTTCAGTTGGTGAAGGATCCCTGCTCAGTGTACTATCCATTTGTACGACGAACCCCGACAGACCTCCTGAAACCGGTTTCCGTCTGCTTTGGCTGTGTAGACTCCGGAAGTACAGCTCCGCCTTCGGTCGGCGCCCTGTCGTGTTCGTTCTGAAGCTCCGTTGACCGGACCTTTACCGTCCCCTTGAAGGCCTGCCGGGCAGTGGTTGGTGACTATTTTCCGTCGATTTTTTCGGTACTTTCCGGAGCTGTCGAGATATAGCACCTATGGATTCTGTCAAACTTCCCAAGTTCAGTGGAGAAAGGAGAGACTTTGATGTCTAGAAGAAGAGGTTTCGTGCCTTTGGATTGATGCAGAGCTGGGCACCGGCTCTCCTCGAGAACGACGCCGCTACCGCGCAGCAACACCTCGACTTGTACTCTACTTTGATTTTGGCGCTGCCTGAGGACGATCTCTCTATTATTGAGAATGTCCATGAAGTTGACGAGAACTGCGGCCTCAAGGCGTGGACTGCGCTGGTGGACCACTATGAAGACGATGGCATCTACCGTCTGGTTGAGCTGCTGCAGGATATGGAGAAGGCCCAGGCAGACGATGAGACTAGTCTCCAGTATTTGAACCGGTTGGTCCGACTTCAGCGCCAGCTCGCCCGTGTGGGGGAGGACGTTCACGACCGACGGGTCATCATGTACTTGGTGAAGGGTCTACGTCAAGAGTACCACTCCATCACAGACACATGGGACGTCCACAGCCTCAGTATGGACGCCGTCAAGCGCGACCTTCGACAGAAGGGCATGCGTATTGAGAGTCGCGGCAAGACTCAGACGGAGGCGCCGCCCCCTGCAGCTTTTCCGGCCTTTTTCCGGTGACACCTCTGCTGAATCCTTGAAGCGCCAAGTCCATGATCTTCAGGAGCAGCTAAAATCCATGCATGGCCCTGGGAACTCACGTGGTGTGGCTGTGGGAGCTGGCGGAGTCCGACCCTTCCGCGGCATTTGTTTCAGTTGCGGCAAGAAGGGCCATCGCCGCTCAGAGTGCCCTGAAAGGCGTGCTAGTGGCAATTCTGCAAGTCTCGAGTCTCCCGTGGCTTTCCCTGCTGGGGTAGACATCACTGCCAGTCCTGCTAGGTCGTTCAGTGAAGCACGAGCCATGGTGATGAATGAGGGGGAGACTTGGATGTGGCTAGCCGACAGTGGAGCCAGCCACCACATGACAAGCAAACGTGATGACTTCGTGAACTATCGTGCGCTGTCTGACCGGCTGTGGGTGAAGGGCATCAGTGCTTTTGCTGTGGGTGTCGGCACTATCCGCATCACTGTGCCGGCTGCAGACGGTACGAAGATTCCTGCCACGTTGCGCCATGTGCTTCACGTTCCCGAGCTGTCCCGTCGTGCGTCTTGGACATATCATCGGTTGTTTAGCCTCACTCAGGCGCGGCAGCAGGGTCATAGCGTGTTGTTGGCCGATCCTATGGACCATCTTCAGCTTCACGCAGCTCATGGTGGTGGTGTTAAGATTCCCATGGAGCGAGCCCACGGATTGATGTGGCTGCCTGCGACGGTTGCTCTTCCAGCGCGTGCTACGGCTTCGGCGGCCACGGCGTCATCGGGGAAGCGGCTGTGGCATTCCCGCCTCGGTCACATTGGGGAGCCTCAGCTGGACGAGCTGTTAACAGGTCATGTGGAAGGCTTGGGCTATGCATCACACGAGAAGTTGGGATTCTGTGAGACCTGCGCTGTGTGTAAGTCTCAAGTCCGCAATATTCCTCGTGCTCCTGCGGACCGAGATGTTGGACTGTTTGAGGTGATTGGTGTGGATTTTTGTGGCCCGATGAGTGTTCCATCCTTGGGTGGGAGGCGCTACAGCTTCGGCGCAGTTGACTTCCGCAGCCGCTTCGTGCTGCATGATGCCTTGCGCTCCAAGGACGAGGCTACTTCTTCGTTCCGCCGGATGGTGACCACCATTCGCTCCCTGGGGTACACAGTTCGCCGGCTTCGGGTCGACAACGACACTGTGTTTCTTGGTGCTGCGTTCCGGAGCTTATTGGACGAGTTCAACATCGCCCTAGAGGTCACCGCCCCCTACGCTCATTGGCAGCATGGTCGCATCGAGCGGCAGTGGGGCACATTGGTTCCGATGGCACAGTCTATGATTCGGCATGCTGGGCTGCCGAAGTCCTATTGGGCGTTGGCTATGGCGGCAGCGGTGCACATCCGCAATCGGGTGTGCAGCAGTGGAGATGGTGGCGTTCCGTATCAGCTTGTTACGGGTCGACCGGCTGACTTGAGTTCCATGCGGGTGTTTGGCTGCCCGGCTTATGTCCACGTGGACAAGTCGCAGCGCCGCAAACTGGACGATCGTGCATGGAAAGGCGTGTTTGTGGGCTACGCACCCGAGTCCCCTGCCTGGCTGGTGTACAACCCCACCACTCGACGTGTGGTGAGTAGCCGCAATGTGGTGTTTGACGAGAGTGCTATCATCTCCATGGGGGAGAGCTGTCCCGCACGTGAGATGCTGGATGCCGAGGCTGGTGATGACAGCACCTCTGATGAGGCGGCTAGGGAGAAGCCCGATACATTCGTGGGGGAGACACAGCCGGTGGATGAGGCTCCTCGTGAGGTGCCAGAAGTGGCGAAGGGGGAGCCTAGCACTTCCGTAGGGGAGACGCAGCAGCATACGTCGAGCGATATCAGTTCTCAGTCGATTGAGGACGAGCCGGATGCGAATTTGGGGGAGACAGCACCAGCGGAGCAGCATGGAACTGCACAAAGGTATAGCCTTCGGACGAGGCGTCCTCCGGGTCAGTGGTGGGTTGTTGGCAACACCGCAGCTATCAATCCAAGCAATGTCGTGCACGAGCCTGCTTCGTATAAACAAGCGCTACGAGGTCCTCAAGCCACGGAGTGGGAAGCAGCCATCAAGACTGAGTATGACTCGCTTGTATCGCGCAACACCTGGAAGCTGGTTCCCCGTCCTGCCGGTAGAAAGCTAGTGGACTCCAAGTGGGTGTTCAAGCTCAAGCGCGACTCTGATGGTAATATTGCAAGGTACAAGGCAAGACTAGTGGCGCGTGGCTTCACACAAGAGCATGGCGTGGACTGTCACGAGACCTTTGCTCCTACTGTGCGGGTTATCTCTATCCGGGTGGTACTAGCGTTAGCTGCTTTCCATGATTGGGAGGTGGAGCAGCTGGATGTAGTGACAGCATTCTTGGAGGCCAACATCGACGAGGAGATATACATGCGACAGCCTGAAGGCTTCCGGAGTACTGACAGCAAAGGGACAGAGCTTGTGTGTCTGCTGAAAAAGGCCCTCTACGGCCTAAAGCAAGCTCCTAGAAACTGGAACAAGACTATCACTGCCTGGCTAGAGGAGTATGGCTTCTGCCAGTCCAAAGTGGATCCGTGTATTTTCATCTACCAGAAAGGAGGCCAATTGTACATCCTGGCCCTCTATGTGGACGACAACATCATTGCCGGAGCAGCGGGCCGATTCATACCGGAGTTCAAGGTTGCATTTGGCAGCAGGTTCAACGTACAAGACCTTGGTCCAGTCTCGTGGCTGCTCGGCATGACGGTGGAGCGGGATCGTGGCACTGGCATCATCAGGCTTGGCCAGCGCCAGTACGTGCTCGACATGCTGGAGCGCTTCAACATGATGGACTGCAAGCCAGTGAGCTCACCAATGGCGGTAGATGCTGTGGGCAAGTGCGGGGACGAGACACCCGTCACGCAGCTGCCTCCCAGGTCGGTGCCCTATCATAGCCTGATTGGAAGCCTGTTGTACGCCTCTGTGAGCACCCGACCATACATCACCATGGCTGTCAGTCATCTCAGCCGATACATGGCCAATCCTTGCCACGCGCATTGGGAGCAGGCCAAGCGAGTGCTTCGGTATCTCAAAGGCACCGCTGATGCATCACTGGTGTACGGAAGCAGCGTGCAGTCATCCGAGTTGGTAGGCTGGTCGGACTCAGATTATGCGAGCGATGTGGCTGGGCGGCGCTCCCGCACATGATACGTGTTCATGCTGAATGGTGCGGAAGCAGCGCTAGGGACGGCGCTCGCTAGCAGTCGCCAGCCCTGCGAGCGCCTCAGATCTCCCCTGGGGGCGAGGCCTGAGGCTACGCAGGACGGTGGTTGGTCGCAGCCGGAGGAGCGGCACGGTCTGGCGGCGGCGGTCCTTAGGATCACCCGCCGCCGGAAAAGCCCGGTACGGGGGGTTTTTGGAAAATTCCCGTACCCACCATCTTTTGAGGACCGGCGACTCGATCCCTGTGTTCTTCCTACCCCTTCCCTAGTCGGTACCCAGTTATCGATAGGCTGCCTCAGGCAGTGTGCCTAGGGTTATCGTAACGGCACACTGCTCGTAAAGGCGGGCCCCTAACAACGTAAACCACTAGGAGAGGGCACGGACGGCCACAGCGCGATCAGATAGGTGTTGGAGACAGACGGGAAAAGGACAGGGGACAGGAGAAAATCTGGCTCGGGGGCAGGAGAGCCAGCCGGACACCATCTGCAGCCTAGTTCTTTTCTCTTCTCAGCCCCCGAAGGAGGAGAGAAGACTCGGCTAGGTGGCGAGCTGCGTCGAGAGGAGCGGCTAATACCTCGGGCGGGGTTGAGCACGGATCGAGGCGGGACCGACGACGACCTTTGCGAGGGGGGTTTTTTACCTGCCTTTCCCCCCAAGCTCCGGCACGACCGGAGTCGCACAGGAGCCGAGGTCAGGCAGGTTCGCCTCGACTAGCTCAAGCTGGACAGCTCTGCTGATCAGCGACCCCGCAGCGGTTGGAGCAGGCCGCGTATCGTGGAGACTAGCGACATTTTATATTTCATACCTGTATGCAGACAGTACTTGTTTATGAGTATGTTTTAGACGGTATCGTTACTGCCATTGGAGAGGTTGGGATTAGTGGTTCACGGTCTACCTCAGTCTACTAAGTCCTGTATGGCATAGCATAAGGGGGGGCCCAGAGACAGCAGCCGGTTTATACTGGTATTGTTGTAAACAATTTCAATTTCAATTTCAATTTCACATGCGCGCATCTCGCACAAAAGCGCACTACTCTACTACATACTATTTCCAATACTCTAATGTATTGAAACTATTATTCCCCTTACTTGATTATCGGGATCCTAAATACCGGTATTTTTGTGCCTCTAGGAGGAGTACTATGTGCCTTTGCGTGTCTTTGAAAAACTAGGTTTGCTTTTAGCCACGCCATTCGCAAAACTAACATTTTATTTGACACTGTTGCACATAATAAGGGGTAAAAGTTACACGGGTGGCAGGTTCCTGCCGCGTAGTACAATCATGACTCGACGGCACCGAAAAGGTAGTCGTCGTGCATGAAGTCTCCCAAATGACTCCATTGTAGAGGTTTTTGTAATTAGGTATAGCAGTATTTCTCCATGTGTCGGCGGCGGAAGTCACGGGCGCGGGTCATAACCGAGCAGGTGGTGGTCCAAATGAAGCGTTTCAAAGCACGTTGGACTCGTTGTGACGAGAGCTACACAACGGTGTGTCTCTTGTCTAGATCTCGGGTGCTTTAGGGTACCGTGAAAACCACCGATCGGGAGCAATTGTGCAAACCGGACGGTGTACGGGAAGTTTACGGGACCGGCATGCGCGCTACCAACGGGTAGGCACGGGCCAAAACACGGTAACGCAACGTTCGGGGGCAGCCGCAACAACGGATGAGTAGCTCGTGAGGCGTGAGCGGGACAATGGGCCTCCGGGAGGTAGCAACAATCTTGCGAAAAAGTACGGGTACGTGAAGCCAAAACAGAAAATGACGGCGCGGGCCGTAACGGAGCCGTTGATTGGCCAAATGACGCAAAAAAGGCTCTTGCTACTCGTCTTGGCGAGTTCTACACGACGGTGTGGCTCGTTCTGGGACTTGAGGTGCTCCAAGCTAGGCGAAAAGTAACCAATCGGTAGCAATGTCGCAAAACTTACGTTGTACGGGATAGGCCGAAGCGCAACCAACGGGTAGGCTCGGGCAAGTACAGTGTAACGACACGTGTGAGGGGTGCTGCAACAACGGTAGCAGGCTTGAGGAGGTGCTGAGCGACGGCTGCGGACCTTGGGGCTGTAGTGTAGGCAAGTGCAGGGGAGTGGGCGCCAACGGGCGCGCACTTGAGCTAACAGCGAAAATATGTGACTCCCTTCCGGGTGGCAGGTTCCTGCCGCGTAGTACAATCATGACTCGACGGCGCCGAAAAGGTAGTCGTCGTGCATGAAGTCTCCCAAAAGCAAGGGAGGGAGGGCGGGAACAGCGAAAATTTTGACTCCCTTGCGAGTCACCTACTAGGAGCTACTATTTATAGCCCATCTAGCGCAAGTGATTCATATGCGCGCATCTCGCACGAAAGCGCACTACTCTACTAAATACTATTTCCAATACTCTAATGTATTGAAACTATTATTCCCCTTACTTGATTACCGGTATCCTAACTACCGGTATTTTTGTGCCTCTAAGAGGAGTACTATGTGCCTTTGCGTGTCTTTGAAAAACTAGGTTTGCTTTTAGCTACGCCATTCGCAAAACTAACATTTTATTTGACACTGTTGCACATAAGGGGTAAAAGTTACACGGGTGGCAGGTTCCTGCCGCGTAGTACAATCATGACTCGACGGCGCCGAAAAGGTAGTCGTCGTGCATGAAGTCTCCCAAATGACTCCATTGTAGAGGTTTTTGTAATTAGGTATAGCAGTATTTCTCCATGTGTCGGCGGCGGAAGTCACGGGCGCGGGCCATAACCGAGCAGGTGGTGGTCCAAATGAAGCGTTTCAAGGCACGTTGGACTCGTTGTGACGAGAGCTACACAACGGTGTGTCTCTTGTCTAGATCTCGGGTGCTTTAGGGTACCGTGAAAACCACCAATCGGGAGCAATTGTGCAAACCGGACGTTGTACGGGAAGTTTACGGGACCGGCATGCGCGCTACCAACGGGTAGGCACGGGCCAAAACACGGTAACGCAACGTTCGGGGGCAGCCGCAACAACGGATGAGTAGCTCGTGAGGCGTGAGCGGGACAATGGGCCTCCGGGAGGTAGCAGCAATCTTGCGAAAAAGTACGGGTACGTGAAGCCAAAACAGAAAATGACGGCGCGGGCCGTAACGGAGCCGTTGATTGGCCAAATGACGCAAAAAAGGCTCTTGCTACTCGTCTTGGCGAGTTCTACACGACGGTGTGGCTCGTTCTGGGACTTGAGGTGCTCCAAGCTAGGCGAAAAGTAACCAATCGGTAGCAATGTCGCAAAACTTACGTTGTACGGGATAGGCCGAAGCGCAACCAACGGGTAGGCTCGGGCAAGCACAGTGTAACGACACGTGTGAGGGGTGCTGCAACAACGGTAGCAGGCTTGAGGAGGTGCTGAGCGACGGCTGCGGACCTTGGGGCTGTAGTGTAGGCAAGTGCAGGGGAGTGGGCGCCAACGGGCGCGCACTTGAGCTAACAGCGAAAATATGTGACTCCCTTCCGGGTGGCAGGTTCCTGCCGCGTAGTACAATCATGACTCGACGGCGCCGAAAAGGTAGTCGTCGTGCATGAAGTCTCCCAAAAGCAAGGGAGGGAGGGCGGGAACAGCGAAAATTTTGACTCCCTTGCGAGTCACCTACTAGGAGCTACTATTTATAGCCCATCTAGCGCAAGTGATTCATATGCGCGCATCTCGCACGAAAGCGCACTACTCTACTAAATACTATTTCCAATACTGTAATGTATTGAAACTATTATTCCCCTTACTTGATTACCGGTATCCTAACTACCGGTATTTTTGTGCCTCTAAGAGGAGTACTATGTGCCTTTGCGTGTCTTTGAAAAACTAGGTTTGCTTTTAGCTACGCCATTCGCAAAACTAACATTTTATTTGACACTGTTGCACATAAGGGGTAAAAGTTACACGGGTGGCAGGTTCCTGCCGCGTAGTACAATCATGACTCGACGGCGCCGAAAAGGTAGTCGTCGTGCATGAAGTCTCCCAAATGACTCCATTGTAGAGGTTTTTGTAATTAGGTATAGCGGTATTTCTCCATGTGTCGGCGGCGGAAGTCACGGGCGCGGGCCATAACCGAGCAGGTGGTGGTCCAAATGAAGCGTTTCAAGGCACGTTGGACTCGTTGTGACGAGAGCTACACAACGGTGTGTCTCTTGTCTAGATCTCGGGTGCTTTAGGGTACCGTGAAAACCACCGATCGGGAGCAATTGTGCAAACCGGACGGTGTACGGGAAGTTTACGGGACCGGCATGCGCGCTACCAACGGGTAGGCACGGGCCAAAACACGGTAACGCAACGTTCGGGGACAGCCGCAACAACGGATGAGTAGCTCGTGAGGCGTGAGCGGGACAACGGGCCTTGGGGAGGTAGCAGCAATCTTGCGAAAAAGTACGGGTACGTGAAGCCAAAACAGAAAATGACGGCGCGGGCCGTAACGGAGCCGCTGATTGGCCAAATGACGCAAAAGAAAGCCCTTGCTACTCGTCTTGGCGAGCTCTACACGACGGTGTGGCTCGTTCTGGGATTTGAGGTGCTCCACGCTAGGCGAAAATTAGCCAATCGGTAGCAATGTTGCAAAACTTACGTTGTACGGGATAGGCCGAAGCGCAACCAACGGGTAGGCTCGGGCAAGCACAGTGTAACGACACGTGTGAGGGGTGCTGCAACAACGGTAGCAGGCTTGAGGAGGTGCTGAGCGACGGCTGCGGACCTTGGGGTTGTAGTGTAGGCAAGTGCATGGGAGTGTGCGCCAACGGGCGCGCACTTGTGCTAACAGCGGAAATTGTGACTCCCTTGCAACAGTGACTCTCCTATTTCCAATACTCTAATGTATTGAAACTATTATTCCCCTTACTTGATTATCGGCATCCTAAATACCGGTATTTTTGTGCCTCTAGGAGGAGTACTATGTGCCTTTGCGTGTCTTTGAAAAACTAGGTTTGCTTTTAGCTACGCCATTCGCAAAACTAACAACCCCCAACTCCCGGGGCAGGTCCACTAGCGCCTCTCCGAGTGTTGTACCCGTGGCGGCACACACGCGTAAGACACGCTCACATTGGTCTCCAAACACTGAAGCTAGTACGAATAGAACCGCACCAGCCCGGTCATCGGAGGGTAGCGTAGAACTCAGACTAGGAAACCCTGGGGACCCGGAGCTCCAGCGGGGCCCCACCGGGCGCCCCTACTTGGGGCAGGCCGTCTTCAACGGACCCGATAGGGCATGCAGGTTCCCGCAGCGCGGGCACGGAATGGTGATGGGGCGGCTGCCGTGATCGGTCATGGAGTGATCCGTCCCATGGCAGAGGAGGCAACGCTTGGACTTGGTCTTGCGGGTCGCCGGTAGTCCGAAGTCTTGGGCAAGCTCGTGGATCCACGAGTGGTTCAGCCGACCGCGAGCTGCACACCTCAACTGCTCCTGTATCTCGTCGTGAAGATGTGGCTTCACACCCTGATCCAGCAGCTCGGTGAGCCGCGCCACCATAGGCCCCCAAAACTGGTCAAACACCGGAGGCACGTCCTGACCCTCCAGGTCTGTGTGATATAGCCGCACCACGTACGCGTAGATCACCTCCCAGCTAAGAGCAGGCTCCCCTGGCACGTGACGGAGCTGAAGCGACTCGACTACCGCGAATAACCACTTGATCCTGGTGATGATGGTGGCCACCCGCTTGCGCCGTGCTAGGCCGGCTGCTGTGGCTGGGCTGAAGTCCCCGTTGTCCACGTGTAACATGCGCCACAGGAAGTCCAACACTCCCTTCCAGTAGCGGACCATGTGGACATGCTGCGGCACGTCATCCATCGCCGGCTCCACATATCCCATGTTGACCCGAAACTTGCGAGACTCCCTCTCAGTGGAGAGCGCCATCAGGTCGAAGTGCATGGCGAACATGGAGTGAAGAAAGTGTTGACTATCTTGCGTACCACGGCCTTGTCCATCCGTGCCCTTGGGTCCGCTGAACTCCGCCAAGGGGACTTGGAAAGGTCCCGACATGCCAGGGGGAAGAGAGGAGGGGAGATCCGCACCTGCCGGACGCGTGTCACGTCTGTCAGGCGTAGTCGATGGCGCTCCTGTACTCTGAAGAACACGAGCCATCTGAGACTGCATACTCGCCACGATCTCTGTTAGGGAGGCAATGCGGGCCTCAAGGCGGCTGTCTTGGCGGACCGTTGCGCCCGGGCCGCCCCCTGTGACATTATTGGTGGTTGTGTCTGCATGCTCTCTGCCACGTCCGGCTTCACGAGTGGTGTCGGGCATAGCTCCGCTGCCCCTGTGCTCCGTACCCGCATCGCCACCACCACCTGATTCTTTGAGGCTCGAAGAAGGTACCCCATCAGGTGCGCCCGCAGAATTACCAGCCGCAGTGCCCGAAGGGACGCCAGCTAGTCGGGGCAGCACGACGATCTCCGGCATCACGGGCTGCCCCTCTCGACTGGCGGCCCCAAGGAATAACGGAAGGTGATGCCTGCTGATGGCGCACCAACTGCACTGCCAATGTGCCTCCTCTGGAATGTCCCCCCCGCCATTTAGATCCATCGCGCATGAGCGGTTGAGGCAAGCCGTGCATGTGAGGCACGCCAAGTAGTCACCAGGGTCGGCGTGGTTGTCCGAGTCCTCGTGGCAGCCATAGCAAATAAACTCAGATGGATGCCCCGCAATGCCATCTTCGTTTCTGGCTAGCGACCACATGCCTTGAGTCTTGTGACGACGGTTCTGGCAGGTGAGTGCACCGCGCGCACGCGATTCACAGCGTTGACCGGCCAGAGTGAAAGCCCCGCACTTCCCCTCGTCGGGCTCGAACATGGCGGCCAGCTTGTCCAGCTTGACACAATACGCCATCGCCTCATCATCCTCCATAGCGTCGAGTGCTTCGCGTCGGCTCAGCGCTCGCGCCAAAGTCAACAAAGTCGAGGAGCTCTTCCACGACGGGTCCCGGCCGGCTGTAGCAATCAGTCGGTCCAACCACGTTTCGGACCCAAGAGAACCGTCATCCACGCCAGTCTCATTCACCATGGCCTCAAGCTCGGTAGGAGTGAACGGTGAAATCGCCATTAGAAAGAAGAGCGGAAAAGGGAGAAACTGCTCGAAGCGGGTTTGACACGGGTACGGGTACCGGAGACGGATGTGTCCTGTCGATGACGAGTACGGACCTGAAGATACGGGTATATGACGGATACAGAATACGGGTAAGTGTACCGGAGAACACTACCAAAATGTTGTACGGGAAATTGTACGTGTACTGTCGTTGTAGAGTACTGCGTCGGCTGCCGGTGGCGGCGCTGGCGGCGGCGGGGGACGAACGAAGTGGCGGCGCTGGCGGCGGTCTTGCTTGGCGTTTCGGTTGGACTCGGAGGTGCAGAGGTGTCGAGCCGACGAGGGTCCCTAGGGTCCACGCCACAACAGAATCGTCAAAATATGTTGAAAAGCTTGCAAGAAACCACCGACCGTTTTCACTCGCTTGAACAACGCTTGTTCTGTCGCCTGTGCCTTGGATTTTCAGCCTGCGCCTTCGTTTTTCATATTACTGGATCCAATATCTGGGTATTTGGCGTCTTTCCTTGCGTCGCTGGGCTGTTTGAGTGCGAGTTGGTGAGACATCTTGCAATAGTGTACTATCACTTGTGTACGACGTCGTTCGACTGGCCTTCCAAGGCCATAGTCCGCCTGCCTACGTTGTTCTGAGTCGGGAAGTACAGCTCGTTGGGATTTTCTCGCAGTCCTCGTCCATTTTCGCTCCCCTGGGTTTTTGGCTTTCAGTTGGTGAAGGATCCCTGCTCAGTGTACTATCCATTTGTACGACGAACCCCGACAGACCTCCTGAAACCGGTTTCCGTCTGCTTTGGCTGTGTAGACTCCGGAAGTACAGCTCCGCCTTCGGTCGGCGCCCTGTCGTGCTCGTTCTGAAGCTCCGTTGACCGGACCTTGACCGTCCCCTTGAAGGCCTGCCGGGCAGTGGTTGGTGACTATTTTCCGTCGATTTTTTCGGTACTTTCCGGAGCTGTCGAGATATAATACCCATGGATTCTGTCAAACTTCCCAAGTTCAGTGGAGAAAGGAGAGACTTTGATGTCTGGAAGAAGAGGTTTCGTGCCTTTGGATTGATGCAGAGCTGGGCACCGGCTCTCCTCGAGAACGACGCCGCTACCGCGCAGCAACACCTCGACTTGTACTCTACTTTGATTCTGGCGCTGCCTGAGGACGATCTCTCTATTATTGAGAATGTCCATGAAGTTGACGAGAACTGCGGCCTCAAGGCGTGGACTGCGCTGGTGGACCACTATGAAGACGATGGCATCTACCGTCTGGCTGAGCTGCTGCAAGATATGGAGAAGGCCCAGGCAGACGATGAGACTAGTCTCCAGTATTTGAACCGGTTGGTCCGACTTCAGCGCCAGCTCGCCCGTGTGGGGGAGGACGTTCACGACCGACGGGTCATCATGTACTTGGTGAAGGGTCTACGTCAAGAGTACCACTCCATCACAGACACATGGGACGTCCACAGCCTCAGTATGGACGCCGTCAAGCGCGACCTTCGACAGAAGGGCATGCGTATTGAGAGTCGCGGCAGGACTCAGACGGAGGCGCCGCCCCCTGCAGCTTTTCCGGCCTTTTCCGGTGACACCTCTGCTGAATCCTTGAAGCGCCAGGTCCATGATCTTCAGGAGCAGCTAAAATCCATGCATGGCCCTGGGAACTCACGTGGTGTGGCTGTGGGAGCTGGCGGAGTCCGACCCTTCCGCGGCATTTGTTTCAGTTGCGGCAAGAAGGGCCATCGCCGCTCAGAGTGCCCTGAAAGGCGTGCTAGTGGCAATTCTGCAAGTCTCGAGTCTCCCGTGGCTTTCCCTGCTGGGGTAGACATCACTGCCAGTCCTGCTAGGTCATTCAGTGAAGCACGAGCCATGGTGATGAATGAGGGGGAGACTTGGATGTGGCTAGCCGACAGTGGAGCCAGCCACCACATGACAAGCAAACGTGATGACTTCGTGAACTATCGTGCGCTGTCTGACCGGCTGTGGGTGAAGGGCATCAGTGCTTTTGCTGTGGGTGTCGGCACTATCCGCATCACTGTGCCGGCTGCAGACGGTACGAAGATTCCTGCCACGTTGCGCCATGTGCTTCACGTTCCCGAGCTGTCCCGTCGTGCGTCTTGGACATATCATCGGTTGTTTAGCCTCACTCAGGCGCGGCAGCAGGGTCATAGCGTGTTGTTGGCCGATCCTATGGACCATCTTCAGCTTCACGCAGCTCATGGTGGTGGTGTTAAGATTCCCATGGAGCGAGCCCACGGATTGATCTGGCTGCCTGCGACGGTTGCTCTTCCAGCGCGTGCTACGGCTTCGGCGGCCACGGCGTCATCGGGGAAGCGGCTGTGGCATTCCCGCCTCGGTCACATTGGGGAGCCTCAGCTGGACGAGCTGTTAACAGGTCATGTGGAAGGCTTGGGCTATGCATCACACGAGAAGTTGGGATTCTGTGAGACCTGCGCTGTGTGTAAGTCTCAAGTCCGCAATATTCCTCGTGCTCCTGCGGACCGAGATGTTGGACTGTTTGAGGTGATTGGTGTGGATTTTTGTGGCCCGATGAGTGTTCCATCCTTGGGTGGGAGGCGCTACAGCTTCGGCGCAGTTGACTTCCGCAGCCGCTTCGTGCTGCATGATGCCTTGCGCTCCAAGGACGAGGCTACTTCTTCGTTCCGCCGGATGCTGACCACCATTCGCTCCCTGGGGTACACAGTTCGCCGGCTTCGGGTCGACAACGACACTGTGTTTCTTGGTGCTGCGTTCCGGAGCTTATTGGACGAGTTCAACATCGCCCTAGAGGTCACCGCCCCCTACGCTCATTGGCAGCATGGTCGCATCGAGCGGCAGTGGGGCACATTGGTTCCGATGGCACAGTCTATGATTCGGCATGCTGGGCTGCCGAAGTCCTATTGGGCGTTGGCTATGGCGGCAGCGGTGCACATCCGCAATCGGGTGTGCAGCAGTGGAGCTGGTGGCGTTCCGTATCAGCTTGTTACGGGTCGACCGGCTGACTTGAGTTCCATGCGGGTGTTTGGCTGCCCGGCTTATGTCCACGTGGACAAGTCGCAGCGCCGCAAACTGGACGATCGTGCATGGAAAGGCGTGTTTGTGGGCTACGCACCCGAGTCCCCTGCCTGGCTGGTGTACAACCCCACCACTCGACGTGTGGTGAGTAGCCGCAATGTGGTGTTTGACGAGAGTGCTATCATCTCCATGGGGGAGAGCTGTCCCGCACGTGAGATGCTGGATGCCGAGGCTGGTGATGACAGCACCTCTGATGAGGCGGCTAGGGAGAAGCCCGATACATTCGTGGGGGAGACACAGCCGGTGGATGAGGCTCCTCGTGAGGTGCCAGAAGTGGCGAAGGGGGAGCCTAGCACTTCCGTAGGGGAGACGCAGCAGCATACGTCGGGCGATATCAGTTCTCAGTCGATTGAGGACGAGCCGGATGCGAATTTGGGGGAGACAGCACCAGCGGAGCAGCATGGAACTGCACAAAGGTATAGCCTTCGGACGAGGCGTCCTCCGGGTCAGTGGTGGGTTGTTGGCAACACCGCAGCTATCAATCCAAGCAATGTCGTGCACGAGCCTGCGTCGTATAAACAAGCGCTACGAGGTCCTCAAGCCACGGAGTGGGAAGCAGCCATCAAGACTGAGTATGACTCGCTTGTATCGCGCAACACCTGGAAGCTGGTTCCCCGTCCTGCCGGTAGAAAGCTAGTGGACTCCAAGTGGGTGTTCAAGCTCAAGCGCGACTCTGATGGTAATATTGCAAGGTACAAGGCAAGACTAGTGGCGCGTGGCTTCACACAAGAGCATGGCGTGGACTATCACGAGACCTTTGCTCCTACTGTGCGGGTTATCTCTATCCGGGTGGTACTAGCGTTAGCTGCTTTCCATGATTGGGAGGTGGAGCAGCTGGATGTAGTGACAGCATTCTTGGAGGCCAACATCGACGAGGAGATATACATGCGACAGCCTGAAGGCTTCCGGAGTACTGACAGCAAAGGGACAGAGCTTGTGTGTCTGCTGAAAAAGGCCCTCTACGGCCTAAAGCAAGCTCCCAGAAACTGGAACAAGACTATCACTGCCTGGCTAGAGGAGTATGGCTTCTGCCAGTCCAAAGTGGATCCGTGTATTTTCATCTACCAGAAAGGAGGCCAATTGTACATCCTGGCCCTCTATGTGGACGACAGCATCATTGCCGGAGCAGCGGGCCGATTCATACCGGAGTTCAAGGTTGCATTTGGCAGCAGGTTCAACGTGCAAGACCTTGGTCCAGTCTCGTGGCTGCTCGGCATGACGGTGGAGCGGGATCGTGGCACTGGCATCATCAGGCTTGGCCAGCGCCAGTACGTGCTCGACATGCTGGAGCGCTTCAACATGATGGACTGCAAGCCAGTGAGCTCACCAATGGCGGAAGATGCTGTGGGCAAGTGCGGGGACGAGACATCCGTCACGCAGATGCCTCCCAGGTCGGTGCCCTATCAGAGCCTGACTGGAAGCCTGTTGTACGCCTCTGTGAGCACCCGACCAGACATCACCATGGCTGTCAGTCATCTCAGCCGATACATGGCCAATCCTTGCCACGCGCATTGGGAGCAGGCCAAGCGAGTGCTTCGGTATCTCAAAGGCACCGCTGATGCATCACTGGTGTACGGAAACAGCGTGCAGTCATCCGAGTTGGTAGGCTGGTCGGACTCAGATTATGCGAGCGATGTGGCTGGGCGGCGCTCCCGCACAGGATACGTGTTCATGCTGAATGGTGCGGCAGTGAGCTGGAAGAGTCAGCGGCAGCAGACTGTGGCACTATCCACAGCGGAGGCAGAGTACATGGCGCTGACCAGCGCTACTCAAGAGGCGATGTTTCTGAGGCAATTGATGCATGAGATTCACCAGGACTCCGGCTCCGCTGTCACTATCCATGAAGACAACCAGAGCTGCATTGCACTCAGCAAGAACAGCATGACAACTGGCCGGAGCAAGCACATGGATGTGAGGTATCACTTCTGTCGGGAGAAGGTGGAGAGCGGCGATATCGAGGTCAAGTATTGTGCAACAGAGGACATGCTTGCCGATGCGCTCACCAAACCTTTGGTGAGTGAACGGCACAAGAAGTTGTGCACTGCGATCATGGGTTTGCACGAGTAGCAAGGGGGAGTGTTGAACAGCATTGTTTGATATGGTAATCAAGTTGCTACTCAGCAATATTGATATCCAGTACGAGTGTTGCAGTGATAGGACAGCTGTGACTCAGCATATCTAGATGATAAGGTATTCAGCAATGCAATAGATATGGGTGCTGATAGTGGCAGGTTGCTGAGCGTTAGATATGATCTAAGGGCTCAGAATAGTGGTAGGCGTGTGCTCACCATGTGGTGGGCGCGTGTCATGATTGGGACGCGGACGGTGTCCTGTGATAGACAAGGATGAGACACTGCTGAAGGTGACAGACCTTCAGCGCCTTGTAGAGTGTGTAATTATTCTGTTTTCACCCATCAACTTTGTCATTTACTATTGACTATTAAGTACTGCAAACTACTAAATCCCCTATCTTAATTATGAATATCCTAAATACCGGTACTAATTGGGCTTCAAGGAGGAGGGCGATGTTTCTTCGCGTGTCTTAGAAAAATCAGGTATGCTTTGGGCTACGCCCTCCGCAGACCCCACCTTTTATGGGACACTGTGCACATAGAGGGGGTGACTATTACATGGGTGGCAGGTCCCTGCCGCGTAGAACAATCATGACACGTTGGCGCCGAGGAGGCGCCTGCCGTGTATGATGTCTCCCATATGACTCCCATGTAGAGGTAGCAGCTGAGTCGAGCCACCAGTTATCAGAGCCCCGCGATGCATCGCAGAATGGTGGCTCGCGAAGTGTGGAAGTAGATTTGAACAGCATCCTTGCGGCACCGCCAATGACCAACATCTGCGATCAGCCTCTGAGAGCTGTAGGCGTCCCACAGCCATTGCGACAATGACTTGCGCCCCGAGTGCGAGGACACGCGAGAAATGTCGGTGGTGCGGCCCGTCGCATCCGGGAAGGCCCGCAAGAACGCAGCCCGGTACGCGGAGCCTAGGCAAGTGTACGCGCCAGCATTGAAGGTCGCAGGTCCCAGCGCCCGCGACCGAGGAGCGGACAGCAAATATCCCCTGGACGGTGGGCGGAAGCGCAGCAAATAATCCCGTAACAGATCCACGGGGCGAACTCCTAGAGAGCCGACACACTCAGGGATATAGGCGTTCGCGTCAATGCGGGAGTCCACGTTCTTGTCGACAAGCACCCGCAGGCCAATGTATTCGCCCCCGATGTCCAGATCCCGAGCTATGTAAACTTCGGAAGTAGGCAAAAACACTAGCTGCCCAGAAGCATCCACCTCATAGCAGACGCGAAGGTGCACAGCGGCCCGTCGTCGCAGGCAACCCAAGGTGCTGATCACCAAGGCCAACCGCCGATGGTGGCCAGAAGCGCAAGACAGATCAAAACCCGCTCGGAGGATGGCAGCAAACTCGGTCTTGGACAAACCGAGTCTACCGCGGCGACCGGTTTTCGCCAGTCGTCTGACCACCGCCATGACGTCCGCCACTGGAGCCTCACGGACGGCGTTAGGTAACGGCGCCCGCCCGACACGGGTCAAGGCGGAGCTTTGTCTCCGATGCCAGTCACTCACGGCCGAAAGGCGACCCGACACCGTGCCAGCATCCAGCCCACGGTCGTGTGTGCAGTGGTAGATGTAGCCTCGTAGCAACTCTGGAGCAGCAGGGAGTGGGGCCACCCCCCGCGCGTGACAGAAATCGGTAAAATCAGCTAGCCCTCCAGCGTAAGTGCGCTGAGACGAGACTCGTAGCCGACGAGCCTCCCAGTCCTCAGCGCCCCGAATCAACCGCACCCAGTCGGCACGGTGAGTTCCCAAGCCCGCGCCCCCAGGCGCAGGCATCCCCAACGCATGTGCTTCTACTCCCGCCAGTGCGCAATCCACACACACAAAGAGCTCAGGATGACCTGTGCAACTCCTTGCGGCGCAGCCCGGACACAACACCAGGTCGCATCCCGCGCAGGAATAAGAAGTCTGAAGCGGCCGATCCCCGCAAGCGCGGCAGCGAAGCGTGCCATGGGTGTGAGGTTGCAGGCCTGGCACATGAAGGGGGGAAGTACACAGCCACCACAGGCCAGTTAGTGGGGCCCAAGTCCACTCTGCTCCGTGGCAGAGGCAAAGCCCGAGAAGCCATGCGCCAAGCAGGAGCCGTGAATAGTCGTGAGCCCGCGTGCCAGTAGCCAACGACACAGCCCCCCCCCACAAAGCGCCACCAGGAAGCTGAGGTCCACACAGGGAGTATGAACACCGCAGCCGTGCGCTCTGGACAGCCGTGAAAGCAACGCCAAAAATGCCGCAGGATTGGCTCCGCCTCCGAAAAAGGAGGATTACACCACACAAGCAGCTCTGCCCAGTCATGCTCGAGACAAGAGTCAAGGGCGGACCAGAACCGGCAGCAAAACGCGTTGTGTCCAAGGGGGTCGGAACATGCGTCGACATCGAACGGACCGCACAGGGACGACAGCCTGCGGTACAGCCGCTCATCCATCATCCAGTCCCCCTCATCCCGGCGACCGGTAAGGCGCGAGATGCCGTCCGCGAGACGGTTCTGCACGCCAGGCAAGTGCCGTGCGATGGCCTCACACCCAAGCCCTCCTAGTAGGTCCAGTAAGGCCAGCACCACATCATTGAAATGCGGTACCATGGAGCCCCGTCGATTGATGGCACCCACCGATGCCTCCGAGTCCATCAAGAACAAAATACGGCGACCATGCAGAGCCACTGCCCACCTGCGCACCGCAAATAGGGGGATGTAGAGCTCCCGCAGGTTGGCAGAGTCCTGGTACCGCCCCGCGAGCTGCTCCGGCGTGAAGGAGTAGTGTATGCGGCGGTGCTCCCACCACGCCCCACCAGCCCAGCCACTGGCGTCCGTGGTGATGATTGCCACAGTGCCATCATACAGCCCTCTGCCCAAGTCCCGGGGCAGAATTGGCAACAACCGTGGTCCCCATAGACACGCTGCATCTTCAGCGTGCCACAAGAGGCGTCGCTGCCCCCCACCCGCAGATAGCACACCGTGCCACCACCGCAAGTCATCCACCGCCGCCTTATGTAAGACGCAGCGAACATCTGGAAGCCACGCCGCCGAACTGGGGAGATTCACATCGTAAACATCCCGAGCCACATAAAGCTCGCGCAGGCGCGCCTGCCCCAGCATAATCACATTGCAGCAGAATTGTAGCTTCCCCACCAAAGAAGCCCACTCCAGTCGTAGCGGGCTGTCCCCGACTGCATCAGCCCGAAGAAAAGCTTCGATGCGCGCTAGAAGCTTTGCGCATCGTGATGCAGAGAGCGTCATCACTCCCCTGACTGTGTCCAACTGTAGACCGGTCCACTCGCAAACCTCAGAGGGCCACGCGTTCTTGGAGTGCTTCACTGGAATGCCCAAGTCCCCCAGCACGCACAATACCGACCAGTATTGGAGGCGTTGTTGCCAAGCGGACAGGACTGGATGGTGGCCAACCCCAAAATCATCCAGGTATCCCCCCAGCGCTCGAATATTGGCGGGAGTTCCCTCAGGAGAAGACGGGCGGCAGTAACGGAGTCCAAGACGCTGAACCACATCTAGCACGAAGCGTGCCCATCGCTGTTGAATCCCCGGAGCTTGCTTAAGTCCGAAAGGCATGAAGCGATATCGATAATACTCCCCTGTAGCTGGGTGTCGAAATCCCTGTACCTCACAGTCGCGTGCGAAGACAGGCCAAACGAGAAAGGCATCCGCGATGTCGAACTTGCTCACTGCCATGCCCCGCAGCAAGAGAGGCGCCACCACATGCACCATGTCCAGTTCGCAAAGCACCCGCACCATGTACTCGTTGACGCCAGAGCGCAGAGCGTCCATAACATTGCGCACCTTCAGCGGGTCCCACTTGACTATGCAGGCTATCGGATTTACCACCCACGGCGCGTAGTCCAGCGGGCCCTCGCACAGCCCCATCGCGATCAGACGGTCGAAATCCCCAGCCGCCAGCTCGGCGTGCTCGACGCAAGACTGATAGTTCTTCTTGGTGCACCGTGGGGGCCAAGCACTCCATACGTAGCGTACGCCCTCGACAAGCGACTGCCGCATGTCGAGCGGCATGAAGTCAAGTGCAAGTAGCCTCTCGGGGTTAAATCGTCGCCCGGCCTCTCGTACCCCAAAGCAGTCGTCCCCTGCCGTGGGCTGCCGCGAGGCCCATATGTGCCAATCGCAGGTTGTCCGAGGCGGCACTGACAGAGTGAGGAGGGGAGGCGCCCCGTCCAATAGCCCCATTTCCACGTACCACCTCTGCGTGTGCTTGTATCGCCGACGCACCACCGCACAATCCATGGCCAGGAAGTCTAGCAAGTCACCCAGCAGCGCCTCCTCGCCACGCGGGGGGAGCAATCCCACCGCCACCGCCACCTCCCGGCACATCAACTTGATATGCGAAGGAGTCGGGTTATCAATCCTTCCTACCCCCCACTCCCGGGGCAGGTCCACTAGCGCCTCTCCGAGTGTGGTACCCGTGGCGGCACACACGCGTAAGACACGCTCACATTGGTCTCCAAATACTGAAGCTAGTACGAATAGAACCGCACCAGCCCGGTCATCGGAGGGTAGCGTAGAACTCAGACCAGGAAACCCTGGGGACCCGGAGCTCCAGCGGGGCCCCACCGGGCGCCCCTACTTGGGGCAGGCCGTCTTCAACGGACCCGATAGGGCATGCAGGTTCCCGCAGCGCGGGCACGGAATGGTGATGGGGCGGCTGCCGTGATCGGTCATGGAGTGATCCGTCCCATGGCAGAGGAGGCAACGCTTGGACTTGGTCTTGCGGGTCGCCGGTAGTCCGAAGTCTTGGGCAAGCTCGTGGATCCACGAGTGGTTCAGCCGACCGCGAGCTGCACACCTCAACTGCTCCTGCATCTCGTCGTGAAGATGTGGCTTCACACCCTGATCCAGCAGCTCGGTGAGCCGCGCCACCATAGGCCCCCAAAACTGGTCAAACACCGGAGGCACGTCCTGGCCCTCCAGGTCTGTGTGGTATAGCCGCACCACGTACGCGTAGATCACCTCCCAGCTAAGAGCAGGCTCCCCTGGCACGTGACGGAGCTGAAGCGACTCGACTACCGCGAATAACCACTTGATCCTGGTGATGATGGTGGCCACCCGCTTGCGCCGTGCTAGGCCGGCTGCTGTGGCTGGGCTGAAGTCCCCGCTGTCCACGTGTAACATGCGCCACAGGAAGTCCAACACTCCCTTCCAGTAGCGGACCAGGTGGACATGCTGCGGCACGTCATCCACCGCCGGCTCCACATATCCCATGTTGACCCGAAACTTGCGAGACTCCCTCTCAGTGGAGAGCGCCATCAGGTCGAAGTGCATGGCGAACATGGAGTGAAGAAAGTGTTGACTATCTTGCGTACCACGGCCTTGTCCATCCGTGCCCTTGGGTCCGCTGAACTCCGCCAAGGGGACTTGGAAAGGTCCCGACAGGCCAGGGGGAAGAGAGGAGGGGAGATCCGCACCTGCCGGACGCGTGTCACGTCTGTCAGGCGTAGTCGATGGCGCTCCTGTACTCTGAAGAACACGAGCCATCTGAGACTGCATACTCGCCACGATCTCTGTTAGGGAGGCAATGCGGGCCTCAAGGCGGCTGTCTTGGCGGACCGTTGCGCCCGGGCCGCCCCCTGTGACATTATTGGTGGTTGTGTCTGCATGCTCTCTGCCACGTCCGGCTTCACGAGTGGTGTCGGGCATAGCTCCGCTGCCCCTGTGCTCCGTACCCGCATCGCCACCACCACCTGATTCTTTGAGGCTCGAAGAAGGTACCCCATCAGGTGCGCCCGCAGAATTACCAGCCGCAGTGCCCGAAGGGACGCCAGCTAGTCGGGGCAGCACGACGATCTCCGGCATCACGGGCTGCCCCTCTCGACTGGCGGCCCCAAGGAATAACGGAAGGTGATGCCTGCTGATGGCGCACCAACTGCACTGCCAATGTGCCTCCTCTGGAATGTCCCCCCCGCCATTTAGATCCATCGCGCATGAGCGGTTGAGGCAAGCCGTGCATGTGAGGCACGCCAAGTAGTCACCAGGGTCGGCGTGGTTGTCCGAGTCCTCGTGGCAGCCATAGCAAATAAACTCAGATGGATGCCCCGCAATGCCATCTTCGTTTCTGGCTAGCGACCACATGCCTTGAGTCTTGTGACGACGGTTCTGGCAGGTGAGTGCACCGCGCGCACGCGATTCACAGCGTTGACCGGCCAGAGTGAAAGCCCCGCACTTCCCCTCGTCGGGCTCGAACATGGCGGCCAGCTTGTCCAGCTTGACACAATACGCCATCGCCTCATCATCCTCCATAGCGTCGAGTGCTTCGCGTCGGCTCAGCGCTCGCGCCAAAGTCAACAAAGTCGAGGAGCTCTTCCACGACGGGTCCCGGCCGGCTGTAGCAATCAGTCGGTCCAACCACGTTTCGGACCCAAGAGAACCGTCATCCACGCCAGTCTCATTCACCATGGCCTCAAGCTCGGTAGGAGTGAACGGTGAAATCGCCATTAGAAAGAAGAGCGGAAAAGGGAGAAACTGCTCGAAGCGGGTTTGACACGGGTACGGGTACCGGAGACGGATGTTTCCTGTCGATGACGAGTACGGACCTGAAGATACGGGTATATGACGGATACAGAATACGGGTAAGTGTACCGGAGAACACTACCAAAATGTTGTACGGGAAATTGTACGTGTACTGTCGGTGTAGAGTACTGCGTCGGCTGCCGGTGGCGGCGCTGGCGGCGGCGGGGGACGAACGAAGTGGCGGCGCTGGCGGCGGTCTTGCTTGGCGTTTCGGTTGGACTCGGAGGTGCACAGGTGTCGAGCCGACGAGGGTCCCTAGGGTCCACGCCACAACAGAATCGTCAAAATATGTTGAAAAGCTTGCAAACAGGTAGACGCGGCGTAGTAGAGCTGTGACGAGCCGTTTGGAGCTGTGTGAGTCAGCGGCAGTTGGAAGAACGGAGCCGAGAGCGGTACTGTACGGGTTTCGCCTACGGGTGGAGGCTGCTACGAAGCCGTTCGGTAGTCAAATGTAGCAAAACAGGACTCGTTGGACTCGTCTGAGCAAGAGCTACACGGTGGTATGCTTGGCTGAAGAATCGGAGTTGTTAGAAGGGGGGCTGGAACGCGGGATGTCTAGCAATCTTGCAGAACTCTAGTACTTGAAGCCAGAACAACGTCTTTCGGGCAGTTTCGAAGCCGGTAAAGGGTCAATTGTAGCAAATCAGGACTCGTTCGACTCGTCTTGGCAAGAGCTACACGACGGTGTGCCTTGCGGCCGAATCGGATGTGTTTCAAGTCAGGCTGAAAGTAGCAATCTGTAGCAATCTTGCAAAACTGAAGTTCTACGGAACGGGCCAGAGCGCTACCAACGGGTAGGCACGGGCAAGGATAGTGTAACGACACGATATCGGGGTGCTGCAACAACGGTAGCAGGCTTGAGGAGGTGCTGAGCGACGGCTGCGGACCTTTGGGGCTGTAGCGTAGGCAAGTGCAGGGGAGTGTGGGCCAACGGGCGCGCACTTGTGCTGACAGCGAAAATGATGACTCCCTTGCGAGTCACTAGGTAGGAGCTATTATTTATAGCCCCAGCAGGGCGATTCATTCACCTACGCACATCGTGTGCGCAGAAATGCTCACTACTGCACTAAATACTACAGTACTTTACTGTTGAACATTAAGTACTACAAACTACTAAATCCCCTATCTTAATTATGAATATCCTAAATACCGGTACTAATTGGGCTTCAAGAAGGAGGGCGATGTTTCTTGGCGTGTCTTAGAAAAATCAGGTATGCTTTGGGCTACGCCCTCCGCAGACCCACCGACGTCCACAGCCTCAGTATGGACGCCGTCAAGCGCGACCTTCGACAGAAGGGCATGCGTATTGAGAGTCGCGGCAAGACTCAGACGGAGGCGCCGCCCCCTGCAGCTTTTCCGGCCTTTTCCGGTGACACCTCTGCTGAATCCTTGAAGCGCCAAGTCCATGATCTTCAGGAGCAGCTCAAATCCGTGCATGGCCCTGGGAACTCACGTGGTGTGGCTGTGGGAGCAGGCGGAGTCCGACCCTTCCGCGGCTTTTGTTTCAGTTGCGGCAAGAAGGGCCATCGCCGCTCAGAGTGCCCTGACAGGCGTGCTAGTGGCAATTCTGCAAGTCTCGAGTCTCCCGTGGCTTTCCCTGCTGGGGTAGACATCACTGCCAGTCCTGCTAGGCCATTCAGTGAAGCACGAGCCATGGTGATGAATGAGGGGGAAACTTGGATGTGGCTAGCCGACAGTGGAGCCAGCCACCACATGACAAGCAAACGTGATGACTTCGTGACCTATCGTGCGCTGTCTGACCGGCTGTGGGTGAAGGGCATCAATGCTTTTGCTGTGGGTGTCGGCACTATCCGCATCACTGTGCCGGCTGCAGACGGTACGAAGATTCCTGCCACGTTGCGCCATGTGCTTCACGTTCCCGAGCTGTCCCGTCGTGCGTCTTGGACATATCATCGGTTGTTTAGCCTCACTCAGGCGCGGCAGCAGGGTCATTGCGTGTTGTTGGCCGATCCTATGGACCATCTTCAGCTTCACGCAGCTCATGGTGGTGGTGTTAAGATTCCCATGGAGCGAGCCCACGGATTGATCTGGCTGCCTGCGACGGTTGCTCTTCCAGCGCGTGCTACGGCTTCGGCGGCCACGGCGTCATCGGGGAAGCGGCTGTGGCATTCCCGCCTCGGTCACATTGGGGAGCCTCAGCTGGACGAGCTGTTAACAGGTCATGTGGAAGGCTTGGGCTATGCATCACACGAGAAGTTGGGATTCTGTGAGACCTGCGCTTTGTGTAAGTCTCAAGTCCGCAATATTCCTCGTGCTCCTGCGGACCGAGATGTTGGACTGTTTGAGGTGATTGGTGTGGATTTTTGTGGCCCGATGAGTGTTCCATCCTTGGGTGGGAGGCGCTACAGCTTCGGCGCAGTTGACTTCCGCAGCCGCTTCGTGCTGCATGATGCCTTGCGCTCCAAGGACGAGGCTACTTCTTCGTTCCGCCGGATGGTGACCACCAGTCGCTCCATGGGGTACACAGTTCGCCGGCTTCGGGTCGACAACGACACTGTGTTTCTTGGTGCTGCGTTCCGGAGCTTATTGGACGAGTTCAACATCGCCCTAGAGGTCACCGCCCCCTACGCTCATTGGCAGCATGGTCGCATCGAGCGGCAGTGGGGCACATTGGTTGCGATGGCACAGTCTATGATTCGGCATGCTGGGCTGCCGAAGTCCTATTGGGCGTTTATTGAACCATGCAAACACAGTTAGTGTGGAAGATAACTTACGCAAACGTAGTTACAGTCACAGTCCCGCAAACGGAACAATTTGAAATTTGAAATTTGAAATTAAACACTCCAATACCAGTCAAAACCGGCTGGAGTCTCTGGGCCCCCCCTTTTGCTATGCCATACAGGACTTAGAAGCGTGAGGTAGACCGTGAACCACTAATCCCAACCTCTCCAA